>CAUYRH010172035.1:0-14775 GCA_963574655.1 Perodicticus potto | reverse complement strand
CTATAGACCAATATCACTAATGAATATTGATGCAAAAATATTTAACAAGATACTAACAAACAGACTCCAACAATACATCAAACAAATTATACACCATGACCAAGTGGGCTTTATCCCAGGGTCTCAAGGCTGGTTCAATATACGTAAATAATGAGAAAGTCTCTTGAATGTTATCGCAATCAGGTTGATGAAAATATCTCTGATTGTATCTGAAGCCCGTACACTGTACCCCATGACTGAATTATTGTACACAGATATGATTCAATAAAAAAAAATATACGTAAATCTATAAATGTAATCCAGCACATAAACAAATTAAAAAATAAAGACCATATGATTCTCTCAATTGATGCAGAAAAAGCTTTTGACAATATCCAGCAACCTTCATGATCAGAACACTTAAAAAAATTGGTATAGCCAAAAAACTGGCTGGGGCAGGATTTGAACCTGCTACCCTCAGCATATAGGGCCGGCGCCCTACTCCTTGAGCCACAGGTGCTGCCAGACAAAAAAAAATTTTTTTTTTTTTGTAGGGACAGAGTCTTACTTTATCACCCTCAGTAGAGTGCCATGGCATCACACAGCTCACAGCAACCTCCAACTCCTGGGCTTAGGCGATTCTCTTGCCTCAGCCTCCCGAGTAGCTGGGACTACAGGCACCCGCCACAACGCCAGGCTAGTTTCTGTTTTATAGTTTGGCCGAGGCCGGGTTTGAACCCGCCACCTTCAGTATATGGGGCTGGTGCCCTACTCGATGAGCCACAGGTGCTACCCAGACAAAAAAAATGTAATAAAAATTCATCCATAACTGTCCCACCAAAAGATAACTGCTATAAATATTTTGGTCCCTGACTTTCCAATCTTTTTCTTATACATAAACAAAATGTAGTTTAACATTCTGTGAAGCAGAGTGGGTAATATGCCTCTGAACACAATAATCTTTTCTTTTTTGAGACAGAATACTACTTTGTCATCTTTGGTAGGGTGTTATGGCATCATAGCTCACAGCAACCTCAAACTCTTGGGCTCAAGTGATTCTCTTGCCTCAGCCTCCTGAGTAGCAGGGACTACAGGCGTCGGCTACAATGCCTGGCTATTTTTAGAGACGGGATTTTTGCTCTTGCTCACACTGGTCTCAAACCCATGAGCTCAGGCAATCCACCCGCCTTGGCCTCCCAGAGTGCCAGGATTACAGGTGTGAGCCACTGCACCCAGCCTGCACATAATCTTGAACAGCTTTTCATGTTAGTGCATATTCTGGAATTTCTGTTTTAGTGACTGCATATTACCTTAGTATGGAACTGTATATTTTTACTATGATAGCAAATGCCTCAATGAACATTGTCCTAGTTAAATATACACAGCTTGGTAGTAAAATGCAATGGAAATCAAGCAAGTGGAAGCAGGGAGAAGGGACAGATAAAGTCACACCTAACAGGCACAATAATAACCCTGACTCAAACTATAACAAAGTAATGCATGTAACCAGAACATTTATACCCCTGGAACATTCTGAAATAAATATATATAGCCATGATAATTCCTTCACAATAAAAACCTAGAATTGCACAACCTCAATGCTTTTTATTTATTTTTTATTTATTTATTTATTCATTTATGTTTTGGTTTTGTGACAGAGTCTCACTTTCTTGCCCCCAGTAGAGTGCTACAGCGTCATAGTTCACAGCAACCTCAGATTCTTGGGCTCAAGTGATCCTTTTGCCTCAGACTCCCAAGTAGCTGGGACTACAGGCACCCGCCACAACACCCATCTATTTTTCTTAGAGACGGGGTCTTGCTCTTGCTCAGGCTGGTCTCTAACTCATGAGCTCACGGGATCCTCCCAAAGTCCTGGGATTATAGGCATGAGCCACCACACCCAGCTAAGGCTTTTTAATAT
Source organism: Perodicticus potto (assembly GCA_963574655.1). Lineage (NCBI taxonomy): Eukaryota > Metazoa > Chordata > Mammalia > Primates > Lorisidae > Perodicticus > Perodicticus potto. The sequence continues at coordinate 12,875 of CAUYRH010172035.1, read as the reverse complement.
ATTACCCTCTTGAGACTTACCCCCACCAGCAGCGTTTGTGTATCCATTTCCCTACATCTTTTCCAGCGCTGGGCTTTATTGTTTTGGAAAGTCTTTGCCCATTTGGAGAGCAGAAAGACTATTGTTTTCATTATTATTATTATTATTTTCCACAGGTTGAAGGTGTACTTCAACAGCTTATTGGCCATTTGGGTTATTTCTCAGCTGAATTCATGTTCTTCCTTGCTCTTTTCTACTTTTTCTAGGGAAGTATTTGCACTTTTTTTTTTTTTTTAGACAGGGTCTCTCTCGGTTGCTCTGGCTAGCGTGCAGTAGCACAATCACATCTTGCTGCAGGCTTGAACTCCTGGGCTTAAGCAACCCTCCCACTTCAGCCTCTGGAGTAGCTGCCTGGTTAATTTTTCTCATTGCGTTAGAGATGGGATCTTTCTATGTTGCCCAGGCTGGTCTCCTGGCCTCAAGCAATCCTCCCTCCTCAACCTCCTGAGTCACTGGGATTGTAGACATGAGGGACTGCACCCAGCAGTGGAGGAGTGCCCTCTCTGGGTTAAGAGTTACCAGCCTTGCTCCTGGGTATTCTCTCTGGACTAGGATCCCCCCACATCGGGACTGCCTCACACGTACTTGCTGCTTGGTTTGATCTCCTGGCCGTTCTTAAACCACTTGAGGGGAAGGTCTGGGTCACTGATCTCTACAATCAACTTGACCTTGTTGCCTCTGTCCACTTGGTAGGCTGGATCCAGCTTCTTTGTGAAGGCTGGGGATGGAGAGGTGCAGAAGGGACCCTGATCATCCCCAGAGATGACAAGTTTCCCTTCCTGGACCATGGGCCTTCCAAGGTCAAGGTCGGGGGCCTCCTGCGAACTCAGAGGTCCCCAAGAACAAGACTCAATTGCTCCTCAGCTTAGAACTTCCCAAAGATAGGCCCAAAGGCCAAGCATCAGATGCCAAGCATGGGATCCCCATGGGCAGGCCCATCTCCACTTGCCCAGTGCTGACCTGCACTCTTCTTGACCTCGACCTTGGCCTTCTTGAGCCGTTTCAACATGCCCCGGAGGTCAGTAATGCCATACTGGAAGGCAATTCTCTCATACTCGCTCTTCTTTGCCCCTTTCAGCAGCTCCCAAATCTCCGGGGGGATGCCCAGGTCATCGTCATCTTTCTTTTTCTTCTTCTCCTCTTCAACCACCTCCCTAATGGTGGGGAGACAGGTCAAGCACCAGGGAGTGAGGAGGGGAGGACCGTCCTCAGCCACTGTGCTCATCGCCACGTGACTTACCCACACCACTTTTTCTCTCTGGGTCTTGTTCTTTCCCACCTGGCCCACCGCCCAGCCTCCTCCCCTATTTCCTAGCCGCCCTGTCTTTCCCCACATCAGATGCCATCTTTTCCCCCTTCCAGACTTTTGTATGGCTCTTTGCTCCTCAATCTGGAGATCACTGCCCCTCTTGTCCCCATGATGACCCCACAACCCTCCAAACCAAGCTACTTGCCTCTTCCCGGACACTCTGGGCTCTTTCCTTCCTCCCAGCTTCAGTACAAACTCCCTGCCTTCATGACCTCTCCCCACCTCCTCTTCCTGATGGACTCCTCTTCGTCCTACAAGACCTAGGCCAAAGTCCCCTTCTCTATGAGCCACTGCCTATCCTCCAGGGCAGTGTGTTGCTCTCACTCCACCTCTCACAGGCCCACGTGGGACCTCTCTCTGATCACACCACATAAGCCCTGTTAGTCAGTGTTTAGGTCTGTTGAACTGGACCCATCTTCCCAAGGCAATGAGTGACTCAACACCAGGGACCCAGTCCAGCTGCCCTCTGTCCCTTGGTCTTAGCCCAAGGCCCAGTAGACAGAAGGCTTCATGTTTGATGAGTGAGAGAGTGAATGAATGCATGGATGGGTCTTTGGAAAGAAAGGATGAAAGGAAGGAAGCAGAGAGGATAGCTGAGTGGGCGTATTGGGGCCATGTGAATATTTGTGTTGATGTATGGGGCAGTGAGTGGGTGGACAGATGAATAGGCAGGTGGGTCATGGAGGGGTGGTAGGAAGGCAGGGGAAGGGTTTGGTGAAGGATGCTTGGCAGAGTGGATCGACAGGTTGGTGGGAAATGGCTGGGCAGGAGTTGGGGGGATATGGTGACACAAGGTAGCAAGGTCAGTGGCTGGCTGGCTGGCTGGAAACAAACAGAAGAATCCATTAGTTCACGGAGTTGTCAGGGATTTGGTTATGGATGCCCCCACAGATGGTAAACAGATGAGTAAGTGAACAAGTGTGTTGTTAGACAGTATGACATCACCAGTGTTCAATCATTTTTGACCTACAGAACATCAATTTCACATAGTTCAATCCAACAGAGAGCTAGCTTGGTGGATAGCTATGCAGACATTTCCATCTCACCTGCTCCATCCACCCCTCCATATCCCCACCTACTTGCGCTCCCATTGACCCACCGTCCCACCATCCACCCACCTTTACTGTCGACTTACACCTGCGTCTCTCTCCAAGTTGAATCCAACATCCCATCCACCCACCAATTCGTCTACCCATCCATGTAGCCACTCTGAGCATAATGGCAGGTTGGTAGGTGGGAAGATAGTGGGTAGATGGATAGATAAGTGGGTGGATGTATTGGCAAATGGGCAGGCAAGTAGATGGATTGATTAGTAGGTGAATAAATAAGTAGCTGGTTGAGTTGATAGACAAATGGATGGATGGGTAGGTTGGTGAGTAAATGGACCAGAGCCCTGAGTGAACAAGAAAGTGGATGTGAGGCTGGTGAACTAAGGAGTGAGTAGGTGAACTCTCGGCAGGTACTTGACTGGGTGGGGTTGTGGGTAGGGTTCTGGATGAATGGAGAGGGGGGTGGATGGACATGTTGGTGGTCATATGAGTTGGTGGGTTGAATACTGGGTGGACAGGTAGAGAACGTGGCAGACGGATCAGCAGAGAGTCCAGAGATGATAGCTAGGAAGCAGTGGCCATGGAGTGGTCACCCACCACCCTCCTCCCCTTTCTAATCCAGTGGGGTGCTCACCTCTTCTTCAATAGGCTGCTGAAATCCAGCTCGCCCACATTTTCTGTCTTCCCTTCGCCCCTGTGGCCATAGAGAGGATGTGTGAACCCCACTGGGGTCCTGACCCTCAGACTCACCCTAAAGTCCCCACCCCCTGCCTCCCCAAATGCTCCCTTCTCCCCCTCCCAAGGGAAGCCTCTCCTGGTCCTTGGCCAGGGTCACTTACACACGCTTGAAGCTTTCTAGACTCTGCCCAGAGGCATCCTGCCGGGGAGCTAGGAGTGGTGACAGGGAAAGGAAAGATGAGAGGGAAAGCCAGGGTTGATCTAACACCAAGAGCTCCTCCCCAGCCTACACAATCTCTTCCAGGCCACCTGTCCTCCATCTTTTGTGCCAGCACACCCTCTTGCTCAGGCCTGGACATCCTCTACTCCTAGGTAGCTCCCTCTTTTTTTTAGAGACAGAGTGTCACTTTATCGCCCTCGGTAGAGTGCCGTGGCGTCACAGCTCAGAGCAACCTCCAACTGCTAGGGTTAGCTGATTCTCTTGCCTCAGCCTCCAGAGTAGCTGGGACTACAGGTGCCTGCCACAATGCCCGGCTATTTTTTGGTCATTGTTGTTTGGCGGGCCCAGGCTGGATTCGAACCTGCCAGCTCAGGTTCGCTTGAGCCACAGACGCCAAGCTTTTTTTTTTTTCTTTGAGTCTCACACTGTCATCCTGGACAGAATGCTGTGGCATCATCGTCACTCACAGCAACATCAAACTCTTGGGCTCAAGTGATCCTCTTGCCTCAGTCTCCCAAATAGCTTGAACTACAAGTGTGTGCCACCACACCTGGCTAGTTTTTCTATTGTCAGTAGAGACAGGGTCTCGCTGCTGCTCAGGCTGGTCTTGAACTCCTGAGTTCAAACAATCCTTCTTCCTTGGCCTCCCAGAGTGCAAGACTATAGGTGTGAGTCGCCATACCCCATCTCACTCCTACTTTCTTGAACCTGGAATCTACAAAACTTACTTCCTAAGAGTAGAGAGAGGGAAGGAGCGAGGCGGGTAGGGTCTTGGTGTGTGCCACAGCTTTTGGGGGCAAAACACGATTGTAAGAGGGACTTTACCTAACAAATGCAATCAGTGTAACCTGGTTTCTTGTACCTTCAATGAATCCCCAACAATAAATTAAAAAAAAAAAAAAAAAGAACATACCTTCTAGGTGTGGAAGGCCCACGAGAACCAGAAAAAAAAAAATTCCACCTTCACTTGGGATAATCAGCACTCCCTCATTGCCTACCACATTCAGCAAAATTGAATTTTTTTTCTTTTTTTTGAGACAGAGCCTCAAGCTATCGCCCTGGGTAGAGTGCCGTGGCATCACAGCTCACAGCAACCTCCAATTCCTGAACTCAAGCGAGTCTCCTGCCTCCACCTCCCAAGTAGCTGGGACTAGAGGCGTCCACCACAACGCCCGGCCATTTTTTGGTTGCAGCTGTCATTGTTGTTTGGTGGCCCAGGCTGGATTTGAACCCGCCAGCTCAGGTGTATGTGGCTGGCGCCTTAGCCGCTTGAGCCACAGTTGCCAAGCCAGCAAAATTGAATTTTTATTCGTATTTATTTATTTATATATTTTTTTGAGACAGAGTCGCACTTTGTTGCCCTCGGTAGAGTGCTCTGGTGTCATAGTTCTCAGCAACCTCAAACTCTTGGGCTCGAGCAATCCTCTTACTTCAGCCTCCCAAGTAGCTGGGACTACTGGCCCCCACCACAACGCCAGGCTATTTTTAGACATGGAGTCTCGCATTTGCTGTGGCTCAAAACTGTGAGCTCAGGTAATCCACCCGCCTCGGCCTCCCAGAGTGCTAGGATTACAGGTATGAGCCACCATGCCTGGCCTCTCCTAGATACTTTAAACACATTTATTTATTTATTTATTTTAGAGACAGTTTCTCTCTGTCACCTAGGCGGGGGTGCAGTGGCAACATAGCTCACTGTAATGAAACTCTTGGGCTCCAGCAATCCTCCTGCCTCCACTGTCTAAGTAGCTAAGACTACACGTATGAGCCACCACACTTGCCTAGTTTTTCTTATTTTTTGTAGAGATGGAGGTCTCAGTATTTTATTTGGGCTCATCTTGAACTTCTGGCATCAAGCAATCCTCTGGCCCAGCCTCTCAAAGTACCACCATGCCTACCCTAAGTATAATTAACACTAGTGAATTGCACACTTAAAAATGGTTAAGATGAGGCCAGGTACAGTGGCTTACACCTGAAATCTTAGTACTCTGGGAGGTTAAGGTGGTTGGATTGCTTGAGTTCAGGAGTTTGAGAGCAGTCTGAACAAGAGTGAGACTCTGTCTCTACTAAAAATAGAAAAACTAGCTGGGCATTGGGGCCAGCGCCTGTAGTCCCAGCTGCGTAGGAGGCTGAGGCAAAAGGATTGCTCAAGCCTAGGAGATTGAGGTTGCTGTGAGCTACACTGATGCCACAGCACTCTACCCAGGGATCAGAGTGAGACTCTGTCTCAAAAAAAAAGAAAAAAAAATGGCTAAGATGGTAAATTGTATGTGTATTTTACACAGTTAAAAAAAAATCAGGGCAGGCTGGTGCAGTGGCTCACACCTGTAATCCTAGCACTCTGAGAGGCTGAGGTGGGTGGATTGCTTGAGCTCAGGAGTTTGAGAGCAGCCTAAGCAAGTGAGACTCCATCTCTAAAAATAAAGACATGATGGCGAGTGCCTATAATCCTACCTACTGGGAAGGCTGAGGCAAGAGAATCATTCGAGCCCAAGAGTTTGAGGTTGCTGTGACCTGTGATACCACAGTACTCTACTGAGGGTGACAAAGTGAGACTCAGTCTCAAAAAATAAAAAAAATCATGGCAAAGGCTTTTAATTTGCATTAAGTTAAGTGTGATGCATAGTTTGACAAAAAAATCTGTGATCACTTTCAGATAGTGCTTTGATAAATAGTGTGATTTATTTCTGAATTAGAACTTTGATATAACCTGTCAAAGTTGGTTTGCCTTTAAATTCCTTCTCAGTACAGAATCAGGCTTTGGTTTTCACTCTTGCTACTATTTAAATAGCTTGAATATTTTTCTTTCCTGTTACATAATGACTGGTTATTTCTCTTTATGATGCAAAGAACCACCCAGATGTTGCCTATTGTTTAACTGGACCATAAGATTTTTAATCTCACTGACTATTTTTCATTTCTAAAAGTTGGTTCTTATTTGAATGTATATACTCTTTTCCTATCACTTACTTTTTTTATTATTATTTTCTTTTACTTTGAGACCAGAGTCTTATCTGTCTCCCAAGCTAGACTATAGTGGTATCATCATAACTCACTGCAACCTCAAAGTCCTGGACTTGAGTCATTCTCTTGCCTCAGCCTCCCAAATAGCTGGAACTACAGGCAAACACCAACATGGCCAGCTAAATTTTTCTATTTTTTGTAGAGATAGATTCTCATTCTTGCTCAGGCTGATCTTGAACCCCTGGGCTCAAGTAATCCTCTTGCCTGGGCCACCCAAAGTGCTAGGATTATAGACATGAGCCACAGTGCTCGGTGTTCTTTTTCTTTTCTTTTTTTTTTTTTATTGTTTTTATTATTAAATCATAGCTGTGTAAATTAGTGCAATCAAGGGGTACAATGTGCTGGTTTCATATACAATCTGAACTATTTTCGTCAAACTGATTAACAAGCCTTCATGGCATTTTCTTAGTTATTGTAAAAATTCTGCATTTAGTAAGGTTCGCCTGTACCCTTCTAAGATGTACCATAGGTGTGGCCCCACCAATTACCCTTTCTCCACCCCAACCTCACCCCTCCCCTCCCTTGCCCCTTTCCCTATATTCTTGTGCTATAGTTGGGTTATAGTCTTCATATTAAAGCTATAAATTAGCTTCATAGTAGGGCTGAGTACATTGGATACTTTTTCTTCCGTTCTTGAGATACTTTGCTAAGAAGGATATGTTCTAGCTCCATCCATGTAAACATGAAAGAGGTAAAGCCTCCATCTTTCTTTATGGCTGAGTAATATTCCATCGTATACGTGTACCACAATTTATTAATCCATTCATGGGTCGATGGGCACTTGGGCTTCTTCCATGACTTAGCCATTATGAATTGGGCTGCAATGAACATTCTGGTACAGATGTCTTTGTTATAATGTGATTTTTGATCTTCTGGATATATACCAAGTAAAGGAATTATAGGATCAAATGGAAGGTTTATTTTTAGATCTCTCAGTACTCCCTAAGCATCCTTCCAAAAGGAACGTATCATTATGCATTCCCACCAGCAGTGTAGAGGTGTTCCCTTTTCTCCACATCCACGCCAACATCTCTGGTTTTGGGTTTTTGTGATGTGGGCTAATCTTACTGGAGTTAGATGATAATCTCAAAGTAGTTTTGATTTGTATTTCTCTGATGATTAAGGATGGTGAGCATTTTTTCATGTGTCTGAAGGCCGTGCGTCTGTCTTCTTCGGAGAAGTTTCTCTTCAAGTCCTTTGCCCATCCTGAGATGGGATCTCAGTGTTCTTTTTCATTAAATCCCAACCTTACATGGACAGACAGACCCATGGATTAGGAAAGTTCAGAAATAAACCCAAATAAATCAGGAATTCAACATATAAGGGTGGCATTTTCAAATAAGTATAGAAAAGATGAATTTTTGCCCCATATGATAAAGTCTTTAAATACACTTCCACTTATGCAAAAGCAACTGTTTAGCCATCATAAATATGTATGTTGGATTCCTACATACAACTTAAACCAAAATAAACATCTGGTCAATGATTTAAATATAAATACTGAAACATGAAGAGTCCAAGGCCGGGCGTGGAGACTCACATCTGTAATGCCCGCAGTTGGAAGGCCGAGGCAGGTGGATTGCCTGAGTTCACGAGTTCAAGATCAGTCTGAACAAAAGCAAGACTGTCTTGGGTGGCACCTGTGACTCATCCAGTAGGGCGCCGGCCCCATATACTGAAGGTGGCGGGTTCAAACCCAGCCTCGGCCAAACTGCAAAACAGAAAAATAGCTGGGCATTGGGGCGGGCGCCTGTAGTCCCAGCTACTCGGGAGGCTGAGGCAAGAGAATCGTCTAAGCCCAGGAGTTGGAAGTTGCTATGAGCTGTGTGACACCACGGCACTCTACCAAGGGTGATAAAGTGAGACTCTCTCTACAAACAAAACAAAAAAAAAAGCAAAACTGCCTCTAAAAAATAGCCAGGCATTGTGCATTGTGGCAGGTGACTGTAGTGACAGCTACTTAGAAGGCTGAGGCAAGAGAAACGCTTGAGTCCAAGAGTTTGAGGTTGCTGTGAGCTGTAACGACATAGCACTCTACTGAGGGCAACAAAGTGACACTGTTTCAGAAAAATAAACTAACAAAAATCAAACAAAAAAAAATAAAGAGTCCTAGAGGGAAACAGGAGAATTCTAAATATTAGATAGCACTCTGAGTGGGGTAGGCCTTTCAAATCATAAAAAGACGCAAAAGAAAGACTGATTACTTGTCTAAAAACAGAAAATGTTTCTGCTTGTAAAGACAAGTGAACGGTATAAAGTCAGAAGATGGAAGCACAGTGTGTAATGTAAAGAGGCCTGGCCAGTCAACCTCTCACCTCAGCCATGCCAGCCCCTAAGCCCCCACTTTCTTCTCTGCAGTGGGAAGGGGTCTCCTTTGTAAGTTTGACAGGAAATTCAATGAAAATGGATGCAAAGCCTTTTGCTATCTCTTCTGAGCTACATGCATTTGTGATACTGTTATTACAAAGAGCAAACTGTGGGGGACTCCAGGCAGACTGAAATTGGAGTGGGTCAGGTGATGTTCAGTCATTACACCTGTGGTTAGGAGCCTCTTCCATTTAAAACTTTAGAGAAAATACCTCTTATTCTCTAGGAGACAGACTCTTCTGGAGGTCTGCCTGATCTGACCATTAATGAGGCATTTTCTCCACGGTGAGCCTTACCCATAAGGCAGCATGGGACGAGGTATGATTTGGGGATTTCCACCAAGGCTCCCTATTTCCCCGTAACCTCCTCCAATTACACCTGTTTCTGGTGGCTTCAAGACTTGGGGCCCAAGTTCACCATCATAGAGTCATACTTTGGGTAGAGATATCTTTTAATTTTTTTTTTTAAGGCAAACATGAAACAAAGTTTATTGAGAAACAGAAAGATAGGTTTACAAAGTAAGTAAGTTTACAAAGCAGGATACTTTTGCTATAGACAGTGAATGGGCCTCCATTGCCAGGGCAAATAGACAAAGAAGCTGGGTAGAGATATCTTGACTAAGAAAATACAATCCTAGAATTAATACAGTTAGTCTTAAGGATTATTTATATTTTGTGAGAAATGAGGGTGTTGACCAAGAGTAGGTAGATTGTACGCCATTGGTGCATGGAAAGTATTCTGGCCTGGGAGACCTCAGGTCTGAGTCCTAGTTCCAATTCTGTCATTGACATTGACCTCCTATATGACCTTGGAGAAGTTACTTTTCTTCATGGTCCTCTGTTTTCCCCTCTGAACTAGGAATTTTTAGTCAAAAATTCTCTCTCTCTCTTTTTTTTTTTTTTTTTGAGACAGAGTCTAACTTTGTCATCCTTGGTAGAGTGCTGTGGTGTCATAGCTCACAGCAACCTCAAACTCTTGGGCTCATGTGATCCTCTTGCCTCAGCCTCCCAAGTAGCTGAGACTACAGGCACCCGCCACAATGCAGGGTTATTTTTAGAGTTAGGGTCTGGCTCAGGCTGGTCTCAAACTTCTGAGCTCAGGCAATCCACCTTGCTTGGCCTCCCAGAGTGCTAGGATTACAGGTGTAAGCCACCATGCCTGGCCTTTTTTTGGGGTGGGAGGAGGCTAGGTGCAGTGTGTTGAGGTGGTCACCTGTCTCAAAAAAAAAAAATCCTCTCTTTTTATTCATTCATTCATTCAGTGAAAGTTTGTTCTGTATCTACTATGTACTGGGTACTACCATAATTGCTTGGGATACAGCAAAAACAAAGCAGACAAAAATCTCTGCCCTTGTGGAATTTATATTCTAAGAAAAGAAGACAAACAGGAGAGTTAATCATTAAATAAATTATATGGTATTTGGAGGGGTCTAAATGCTTTAGGAAAACAAAAAACAGAGTAAGTGGTATTTAGAGTATGTGGGAGTAGCAAGGAGGTGGTATTTGAATAAAGATCTAAAGGCAATGAAGGAGTTAGCCAAATGGATATGTTGGGAAAGGGCCCGCGGCAGTAGTGTGCTTAGAGAAAGTGAGAAAAGTAGTGAAGAGGGCAGAGAGGTAGCAAAACGGGCCGCAGAGATAGATCTTAGGGGCCGCTGTAGGCTCTTGCAGTAATTTTTTTGCTCTTTGAAATGAAGAGCTGTGGGAGGGTTTTGAGCAGGGCAACAATGCCTCAACTGCTTTTTGGAATCTAATAGCCTGTTGAATTTGAGGAGAGAGATAAGAGGGCTCCAAAACCAAGCCTTGCCTTTTGTCCATTTTGTCTTCCGACCTCCCTACTGTTTTCTTTCTTTTTTTTTTAATTATTTTTTATTGAGTCATAACTGTGTACAATAATTCAGTCATGGAGTACAGTGTGCGGGCTTCACATACAATCGGAGATATTTTTATCAACCTGATTAATATAACATTCGTGATATTTTCTCATTTACTATGTGAAAACAATTTTGATCCATATTTAGAAGTTTTCTCCTGACCCTTCACATTTGCACCACAAGTGTGATCTCACCCTTTATCCTCTACCGTTTTCAAGGCGCACACCAATCTCCCCCAGCCTCACTTCCTATGATCTTTGCAACTTTTCACACGCCCAGCACAGAACGGAAGAATAAGGCGGTAGTGTCCCAAACTCCCGCTAGGTGGCGGTGCAGCTCCGCGTACCGGGTACACCTCTCTATTTCGGACTCTCCCAAACATCCAAATTTCACTTGTCAGTGAGATCTCTCTCACCAGAGACAAAACCGAAGTGCCTATAATCATCATGGACACGCTCCAGCTTCCCTGCCCTTCCCTCTCAAACCCTCCCTGCTTTGTCAAAGCTGTCAGGGAGCAGTCAAGCGAGGCTGACCCCAGGCCCGGGCCTTGAGTCTCATCTTGCCACTTCCTGGAGGCAACGGCTGTCAGGAAAACCCAGTTGGCGCTCCTCTCCGCCATCTCCGCTCCTTTTTTTGTCTTGCTAGTCGGCTTCCCTGTGCTTAGTCTTCAAGACTTCATTGATATTCTTCTTCTTCTTTTTTTTTTTTTAAGAGAGTCTCACTTTGTCGCCCTTGGTATAGAGTGCCGTGGTGACACGCAGCAACCTCCACCTCCTGGGCTTAGGTGATTCTCTTGCCTCAGCCTCCCGAGTAGCTGGGACTACAGGCGCCCGCCACAACGCCCGGCTATTTTTTTGCTGCAGTTTGGTCAGAGCCGGGTTTGAACCCGCCACCCTCTGTATATGGGGCCACTGCTCTACTCACTGAGCCACAGGTGCCGCCCCATTGATATTCATTTTAATATTTTAAGTCTATGATGATGTCCTCTCCTCAATACAAACTGAGGAGGGAAGGAGAAAGAGTCACATACCTTTGCCCTGGCCCTTCCTGCTCCAGGGCAGCATTGGGTTATCCTGTCTCCTGTGTTTCTGGGAAATAATTGGACCTGCTTCCTCTCTGGGACTAGACTACCATCAGGTCTGTCTACCTGGAAGCAATGTACCATCTTCACTTCCTCCTCCTCCCTCCCTCCCTTCCTTTATCAGCTCCCAAATCTGTCTCTAAGAACTGTCAATTTTTTTTTTTTTTTGTAGAGACAGAGTCTCACTTTACTGCCCTCAGTAGAGTGCTGTGGCATCACACAGCTCACAGCAACCTCCAACTCCTGGGCTTAGGTGATTCTCTTGCCTCAGCCTCCTGAGTAGCTGGGACTACAGGCGCTTGCCACAACGCCTGGCTATTTTTCTGTTTTTTGCAGTTCTGCCGAGGCTGGGTTTGAACCCACCACCTTCGGTAAATGGGGCCGGCACCCTACCTGATGAGCCACAGGCACCGCCCAGAACTGTCAATTTTGGCAAAGACGAAATAACAACAGACTCCTCAGAAATTCAAAAAATCCTTAATGAATATTACAAGAAAATCTATTCTCAGAAATATGAAAATTTGAAGGAAATAGACCAATACTTGGGAGCCTGCCACCTTCCTAGACTTAGCAAGAAAGAAGTGGAAATGTTGAACAGACCTAAATCAAGTTCTGAAATAGCATCAATTATACAAAATCAGGTGGGGGAGGGCCGCGGGGTGGCATCCTGCTTGTTGTCACTAGGGAAGGGGACGTACTTTCTGGCAGTGATATATCTTGGATCTTTTGTTTGGGGCCATAGAAATTGAGTGTCATAGCAGGGAAAGACCTAGGCTCATAGATTTAAACTCCCAGTCAACTTTGCTCTTAATATCTTGCCCTGGAGTTTTGTCAGGTTGTTTCTCTCTTTACATGTACTCAACCAGGTCCTGAAAGAAAACTCCGAGAGAGTCAACTCAATATACTGTTTAGGTTCAGAGTAGCTTTGATGGCTTGTGCCATCGTGCTCACACCCTTTGAGCCCCAGTAATTGCTGAAAAGATCAGCAACTAATGGAGATTCCCTGGAGCCCCGGGTGGATGGAGGGGGTTGGCTAACCGGCTTTGTGTTTCTCTTCCCCTGGCCGAAGCACCTTGTGGAGTCTGACACAATGCGTGGCAGCAGCTCCAAGAGCGGAGTTGTCGTGGCTCCGGTGACAGGAGGTCCCGATGCTTGTCAGATGCTCACCAGAGCCCAGCTGGGTCAGGACCCCCCACAAAGAACAGTGCTAGGGGTGCTAACTGAAAATGGACAGTTCA
>CAUYRH010172033.1:0-22281 GCA_963574655.1 Perodicticus potto | reverse complement strand
GGCGATAGCTTGAGACTCTGTCTCAAAAAAATAAAAAATATGGGCAAAACACGATTGTAAGAGGGACTTTACCCAACAAATGCAACCAGTGTAACATGGTTTCTTGTACCCTCAATGAATCCCCAACAATAAAAAATAAAAAAATAAAAAAAAATTTAAAAAGTCCAAAATGGGTTGGCTTTAAGAGAGAGCATCCTTGATGACCTGAGTGGGTTTGATTCAATTAGTTGAAAGGTCTGAAGTGTATAGTTAAAAGACATTAAGAAGAGAATTTCTCCTTTCCTGAGGAAAAATAAGTTCCTCCTACAGACAGAACCTTTAGCTCATGGCTGGGAGTTCCAGCCTGCCCTCACCCCCGCAGGCCTTCCCTAAGGTCTTTGGACTTGCCAAGCCAGACCCTACAATTGTGTAAGCTATTTCTTTGCAAAAAAATATCTTACAATATATCTGGTTGTACTTTTCTCTAATTGATACAAGATGTTACACTTATTCTGAATTAATATCTTAAAGATAACCTATGCCAAACACAAAAGCAGTAAAGATCAACATAGTTCCTCCATTTCTGTGACCCACACAATCCGGATTCAATTATGGGAAGAGGCAGAAAGGAAGAACAGTCTCCTCAAGTGTAATGCTGCCAAATTCCATTGTTCTTGCCAAGCGAAGTCATACTATATGGTGATGAAGAGAGACCAGAACCTGGGGGACATCAGGAGGGGCACAGTGGCTCATGTCTGTAATCTTAGTATTTTGGGAGGCAAAATTGGGAGCATTGCTTGAGGCCAGGAGTTCAAGAACTTGGGGGCCCTATATTGGATGTGTGGGCCAGTGTAGCCCTGCATGTTATTGCCAGATACAGTAGGACAGCTTATCACAGGGACAAGTAACATCAAAAATGAATGTTCCAACACTAACCTCACAGATAAGAATTTATCTTAAATAAATAATCAGGCGTAAACATAAAAATTGATGTAAAGAATTCTCCTCAATGAAATTTGTTACTGGACAAAAAACATTAAACTAACCAAATGCCCAGCATCAGTGTGAACAAAGAAATTTAGGATAATTTATATCACGAAACCTCACTAAGCCATTCTATTGGTATTGTAGAGCATCTCAAAAACACAGGCAACCAAAACAAAAATTGACAGATGGGATCACATTAAGCTAAAAAGCTTCTGTGGAGCAGAGGAAAGAAGAAAGTGAAGAGACAACTTACAGAATGAGAGAAATAATCGCAAACTGTTCATCCTACAAAATATTGGTAACGAAAATATACCACATATAAGGAATTAAAACTACTCAATAAAATAAAAACAAATAATCTGATTAAAAATGGGCAGAAGATCTGAATAGATATTTCTCAAAAGAAGGCATACAAGTGGCCAATAGGTATCTAAAAAATGTTCAACATCACTAATCATCAGGGAAATGTAAATCAAAACAATAATGCGATATCATCTCACCCCAGTTAAAATGGCTATTACCTAAAAAACAGAAAATAACAAGAGCTGGTGGAAATGTGAAGAAAGGGGTATGTTGTACACTGCTGGTGGGAATGTAAATTAGTATGGCCACTAGGAAAAACGATTTGGAAACGCTATGGGAGTTCCTTAAAAAAAATTAAAATGGAACCACTGTATGATTCAGCAATCCTACTGCTGGGCATATATATCCAAAAGAAAGCAAATCAGAATATCAAAGACATATTACACACCCATATTTATTGCAGCACTATGCACAACAACCAAAATGTGATGTGGGGTCAACCTAAGTGTCCATCAGTGGATGTACATATAAAGAAAATATGGTTTATACATGTATTACAAAATGGAATATTAGCCATAAAAAGGAATTAAATCCTGTCATTAGCAGTACCCCAGATGGAACTGGAGGCCATTATGTTAAACAAAATAAGCCAGGCCCAGAAAGACAAATACGGTATGTTCTCACTCATATGAGGAAGGTAAAAACATTGATCTTAAGGAGGCAGTGAATGTAAGGGTGGTTACCAGAGGCTAAGAAGGGTAAGTGAGTAGTGGAGAATTAAGTGGGATTGGTTAATAGGTACAAAAACATGGTTAGATAGAAGAAATAAATTTTAGAATTAAACAGTACAGTAGGAAGACTATAGTTAATAGTAATTTATTGTATGTATCAATTGGCTAGAAGAGAAAATCTAGACTATTTCCAACACAAAGAAATGACAAAGGTTTGAGTTGATGGATATCCCAATTACCAAGATTTGATCATAATACATTGTATGCTTGTATCAAAATATCACATATGCCTCAGAAATGTGTACAATTATTATATATCATAAAAGTAAAAATTATAAAAAATATTTTCAAAAAAACTCAGAAACTTTCCGATATATTAGACAGTGATAAATATGGGTTCCAAATAGTATTGCCAAAGTGATATCAGTTTTGAGAAATACTCATAAGCATAAAAATAAAAGACTGGCAAATATATCTCATATGGTTATCAATGATTACCCTTGGGCACTGAGATTATTTAATGGTTGTCATTTTCTTCTTTTTGTTATCTTTATACTCTTAAATTTTTTTTTCTTTCACAATGGATACATATTATTCTTAGGGTAACTAAAATCTGTTCAATTTATTTTGCAAAATAGTGAAATAGTATGTTTTTTATTTTAAAACAAGTATGTGTAATTTGAAAGTATAAAATTTTGTAGCTGAGGGTTTAGGTAGTGTTTACCATCATCCAGCCATGTTCTAACACGCCTGAACACCAAGGTTAGCCTGAGCCTACCTTAAACTTCCTCTCACCCAGAGCATCTTCAGTCTTCCCTGAATGCCACTGCTTCACCAGGTCAATATCGATTAAGTATCCTTATGCCAAATGTATCTATTCTCCACGTTACCAGACTCCTTTAACATGGATATCTTCCTCCATCATGGGACATGAGGCATAATGTATGATATTCAATGCGTCCTATTCAGGTTCCTTATCGGTTTGCTCTGACTCCCATACCACCTTCATCTTGGTGTCTCTGTCTGAAACCCAACCCTGCCTTTAGGGTCTTCTCACTTCCCTGATGAGGAGCAACAACAGCTGATTCATCATCCCCTTCACACATCATATTCCCTACTGGTTAGGTTTCCTCTGTTTTAGACTCCTTTCTCTCCCTGTCCCCTTTGACAAAGCACAGAAGTCTAGCCATATTTCAAGGCAAAACTCAATTATCACTTATTCTATGAATTCTTGCTCAATCCCTCTAAATACAGATACGCAATCTCATCAAACTCTGAAAGAATTTTGCTTTTATTCCACTATGGTACTTAAGTTATCTTAACTTTTAAAACGTTTTAAATCTTTCTCTATAGAGTAATATTTTATCTTGTTCTTTTTTTTTTTTTGCAGTTTTTGCCCGGGGCCGGGTTTGAACCCATCACCTTCCATATATGGGGCTGGCACCTTACTCCTTGAGCCACAGGCACCGCCCACCTTGTTCATTTTTTAATCTCACAAGTATTCTCCTTATAGTAGAGACCCAATGAGTGGTGAACGTAATTGAAATGATCTGAAATGTAAAAGAAAAAATCATGGACGTTAATAACAAAATGAAAGGCTGTATCTCCTGTATTTGTTCCTCAAGTATCAATATTATTTGGCAATCAAAAGTGCTGACTGTATTGGATTGAAGATCCAGCAGTTATAAGATTCTGCATGAGGGGAGAGAGGGTTGGAAGATAAGTAATCTAAAGCCAATGGTTTCTAAAGCTGAGGGTACAAAAGACTTACTTAGAAAAGTTTCATTAATTTATTTAGTTTAAGGGTTTTATTTGATGCAGATGCCAGAGCCCTATCTAAGTTCTACCAAATCAGATCCTGTAGGAACATGACCCAGAAATCAGCATTTTAGAAAGTTCTAGATGATATCAAGGCATAGTGTCACTTAGGAAATCAGACCTAAGAAAGAATATGTTCTTATATTTCACTGGTTTGAGATACAGAGACAATAAGAAAGAATATACATACTTAAATATACACACACAAGGGAATATTATTCAAAAAAGTGGTATGTCTTTTGGAGGGGTTTGATATAATTACATGTCACATACTTTAGCTTCCTGATGAATCAGGTCTTCGGATTTCCAGTATTCTAGACTAGCAGTTGTCACACTGAGTTTCCCAATGTATCGTAGAGGTTGAATACAGAAGAAGCACTCTCCCACCAATACAACTTTCTTCATTTATTGCTATTTTTCCTTTTTATTAAAATTCACAATCACTCAAGAGATTTCAATTTTAAAATTGCTTCTGCTAATTAAAAGATGATTGGATTTTTGCTTTATTTTAATAGAGATCCTTTGTACTTGGTAGGTTACTGATGAACTATGATAATAATAGCCAAATATATTACAAAAACAAAGAATAAAAAGAGAAAGTTAAAATTCAAGCTTGACATCATTGACCATAAAAATCAAGCTTGCTCTCTGTGGCTTATTTGAAATCTATTACTTTCTGTCTCTTCGGATAACTCTATTGAGCTATATAATACTTACATAAAATAGTCCCAAAAACATTCTCCTGGAGGAAAGTATTGGATACTTTTAATGTCTCAGTGGACTACAGGAACAACAGCTGGACATCAGCTGCAACTTATCTGGAAGCAATATTTCTTCTGGGCCAAAGTCACATCATTTACAAGTTAAAAAGAAAATGACATTCTGTAACAGGCCAAGAAAGGTATTCCACTTTCTGTCTGCTATCTCCATGACTTTCTAGCCCTTAGGACCTTCCAGAGGAATCAGAAAAATAGCTTTGCAGGTGTGTGAGAATGTGTGTAGTTAACATTTCAAGAACAAACACGGCCGCCTGGCACGGCTAAGCTGGAATTCACTACAGATTCTGTCTTCAAATTACAGAAAACGTGAGTAAAGGCATGTCTGTGACTCAGTCTTCAACCCTTGCCAAAGTAGTAGTTTTCTAGACACACAACTACAGGGAAAGAAAAATAGAAAGTCAGAAAAAAAGAAGAAGAAAAATTGCAGGTTTATAATTTTTGCCTCTCATTGAGTCTTGAAGTAGTGATAAGGAGCGCAGGATCGGGGTGTGTATAGGAAAGAGAAATATCCACACACGAGGCCCTACATGATATATCAGCAGACACATGTTTTTTTCTCTTTTTTTCAGGCACATTAATTAAGTTCTGTACACGGTGCTTACACATAAATAAAACCATGTGTTTAAGACGTGGTTCAGCCGTTACCCCATATTCAATCACATTCCCTCCTGCCTCCTGTGCCACTTTCGAGAAATTGGCTTTTTGCCTAAATAGCAAGAGAGGGAAATGGAGAAAATGAAGAAAAAAAAAATCCAGCCTGCACTACAGCCGTATGCACCTGTTGATGAGAGTTCCTCGATGTGTGGGAAATACATTTGCCTTTCATGACTTCTCTCAAAGTTAAGAACTGTAGTTTTCTTAGAGCAGTTGAGATTCTTAAAGGATTATTAATTCATCACTCTATCAATTTATCAAATCTCATGAAAACTCTTTCAAATTGTCAGCTACATATAAACAAGTCTTAAAATCCACCCTGTGCTACACATACACACATGAACACAAATATGCGTATGTGTGTGAATTTATAAAAAATATGTTAATACACAGGGAGGTATTGGTTTCCTGGAATAAAAGTCATCTAGTCAACCTCCTTTAATGGCACTTCTCATTGTTTTCTGAAACATACTAGTTCCATAATATGTGGAAAACTTAAGAGATTTTAAAAAATTACAAAATGCTGGGTTTCACAAAGTTAAGCAGGTTTCTTTATTGTGGAGTTTTCAGTCTTTAATATGTTGATGCACACTGTAAATATTCAAAATACTATGTTGAAGTTAGTTGACTCCAATTCTTGCAAAATATTTTGTAAGAGTAGTGATCTGCAATGAGACAGTCCAGTCTACATTAACCTAAGGTGTCTGTTTCAGTCTCTGGTAAATTTTCCTGTATGAAGAAAATCACTACTCTGGAAAAGAGACCACTGTGTTATACAAAAGATCTAATTTCTAAACATAAATTTTTTCTTACATTGAACCACTATCTATTTATAACTTACTGTGTTGCTCCTGATTTTGCACTTTGGACAAACAAAAACAAGAATAATGTGATCCCCTTTACCTACAAAAGTTTTTCAGATATTTCAATGCAACAATTTATTCCCACAAAATCTTTCATTTTGCAGGGGAAAAAATTATGAGCGCTAATCTTCTCTATTTTTCAATGTTTCTTTAAGACATGGCACCTCAAAATGAATACAGAAATTCATTCACAGATGATTCTATAGATGTAGACCTGCATCTAAGCATGGTTGGCATTTCTCATCTATCCCCATTCATTTACTAAAACCTTTGGGTATTTACAAGTATTGTAGCTAAGCTGATTCTCCACAGTTCTATGTGTATATCATTATTTGTGGATATGTGAGTTTTGATGAATATTAGGGAAACACAAGTCCATTAGACTTCATTTACAAACTATCGCAGTGATCGTGCTTCACAATAAATTGGCTATTTTTTCTCAGTTACGTTCTCTTATGAAAATGTCTTATCTACATTTCATGGAAATTTTACTACTTTAAGAAAATGGGGGTTAATACACTAGAACTTAACCTGCAGTAGTGACCTCTTTCCATTTTAATGTTAATTCATTGATACCAGATAAATCATTTCAAGCAGTTACAAACTCCTATCATACCAATGAGAAAACATTTCTCTATGTGGCCATCGATATTATACTATTACCATAATAAAAGACATTATCAAATGCCTTCTGAAAGTAGGGTATTCATCTGTAGCAATCTCCTGATCTGCAAACTCAAGTAGCCCACTCCAATAGCTAAAGACAGTGCACTTCTGGTTAGTTCACTGTTGATGGTATCCATAATAGTACCATGATGCAATATGACATGTTCCAAGCAATAAAGTTGTGGAAACAGGAGAATGCTAATAGCAACTGGTGTAAGTGAAGGTTAGGATCTGACCATTGATGGCTAGAAAGTTACTCTGGATGATGGGGGACTGGGAAGGAACAAGTTCCATAGTGATGATGATGAAAAGCCAGTATAAAATAAGACTTTTGCTTTTTCTCTATAAAAAATGGAAATGGGGAAAAAATGACACAAATTGTATTGCATTAAAATAAAAATAATATCATTTTAATCTTTGGTTAAACAACACAATTCAATATTTTAAAAAGGTTAAATAAGATGCTAAATTTTCCATACTACTAGACTCCATAGTTAAAAAGCATAAATATAAATCCTAGGCGTTTGGTAGCTGCAATAATAAGAAAAGCCAATTTTTAAAAGTTATAACTTATACTTCATTTTCTTTTAAAAATTAAAAGAAGAAAAGGAAACCTGCCATTTGGCAAATTCAAGTCTCTTGTAACCAATC
The DNA here is from genome assembly GCA_963574655.1 of Perodicticus potto. Taxonomy (NCBI): domain Eukaryota; kingdom Metazoa; phylum Chordata; class Mammalia; order Primates; family Lorisidae; genus Perodicticus; species Perodicticus potto. Next base: position 14,850 of record CAUYRH010172033.1, on the reverse strand, counting down.
CGAAAAATTCCCCACAATTTAATGGGAACACAGAAAATAACAGAAATCTGCCATACTTGTTTGTCATTTTAAGAACAAATATTACTTTCAAGTCACTTTCCCTCCCCAAGATCTAATCTGCCAGGTTTCAGCCCACAGTGAATTCTTGCAGCTGGGTTAGGATCCCCCAAGAAAGGGTGTTCAAACAAAAATGCTGACAGAGGCATTTCAGCCAAAGGAAGCATTTTAGCTGTGGAGGAGGATGGAAAATTTCCGAGCACAAGGGCTTCCCCTCACGCCTGGGAATGCCATTTTGAAAGGCTTCTTCACCCATTTGTTCTGTTCACATTTGCAAAGGGGTCAAACCTTCTAAAAACAACAACAACAAAAACCACCAAGAAAACAGTTCTCAAGGGAACACAATGTATTTCCTGGTAACAAACACCTTTAAAAATAGAGGAAAAACAGAGAGACAGAATAAGTCAGTAAGTTTTAAAAGAAGTGACTCTTTACTACAGGGTAACAATTTTAGCTAATATTGACAGAGATCTTTCTCCGAGCTCAGCACTGCTGTCTTCCATGAAGTGAGTTGATTTTATTTTTTTTCTTTTTATGTTTATATGTAGCCATTTATTCCTTTACAATAATAGATTTAACATGCATTAAAAAACACTAATCCAGAAGCAATTACTCTGCTACTTATAGGTTTCTAAATATATTTGTCAAAAAGATAATAACCAAGATCTTTCTCACTAGAGAATTATTGGATCATTGTGCATCCATTCATTATGATGATGAACAGGAATCCTTTTGCAATGGACCTCTGAAGTGAGTTATTTTATGTTCCAAAATTATACCAATGTAAACTGAATACTGAAAGGTTATTAATTTGCCTAAAGAACATATGGCTTTATGTAAATAAGTTATTAATTCGCCTAAAAACATTTGGACTTATGTGCATGAGTATTATGCTTATATGTATATAGATATATGTTGGTGTGAGTATACACATACCCATAAGGTTATTAACTCGCCAAGAATGTAAGGCTGTATATGTATGTATATGTTGTATGTAAGTATATATGCATCCGTGTATACACAGATACCTGTATACAGGTATCTATATGTATTTGTTTGTTATGAAGTATGAAATGTTTGATTTCCTTAAGTACTAAGTTTGACAGTTGACATTGCTGACATTTCACTTTGAAAGTTACTGATTTTTTTTGGTGTGTGAAGGTACATCCTCAATCTTTAAAATGCATGTTTGGTTTGTGATTATCTTTCAATTTTTTTCTTTAGAACAATGTTTGTGCAACCACAGAGAAGTCGAAATTTGTATTATTTTTCAATACGCGTCCTATCACGGAACCGATGCGGCAAGGACAATTCACAATGTCAGTGAAGTTGGTGAAGGATGTGGCTAAGGAATGCATAGTAGGGAGATGATTTGTGAAGTTTTGTTCTGGTGATTTTAACCTTGAAAATGAGCCACGTGGGCAACCTGAGACCAAGGCGGAAAATGATGAGCTAAAAGCTGAGGTCGAAGCGAATCCATCTCAACCTACCCATGAATTAGCAGCAAGGTTTGATGTTTACACAAATGTTACAAAGTGTTACAAAAATATAGGATCATTTGAAATAAACTGGCCAGGTTAAAAAGCTGGGTAGGCGGGTTCCACAAGAATTAAGCGAACATCAGAAGGGAAATTGTCTCGGAGTTTGCTTTTCTTTGCAGTCATGACATTAAGGTGAACCGTTTCTACACCATACTGTTACGTATGATGAAAACAGGATTCTTTCTGACAATCAGCAGTGTTAAGCACAATGGTTGTATAAGTATGAACTGCTGAAACACAGCCCCAAACCAAATATTCATTAAAAAAAGGTAACAGTGTCTGTTTGGTAGTCCAGCATTGGTATTATCCACTATAGCTTCATAAAACCTGGTCAGTGGATTATAGCAGATATCTACAGCAGCCATTGGATCAAATGACTGGTATGCTTGAGATTAAGTGGCTGAGATAGGTCAACAGAGACAGGACCATCCTCTTGCAAGACACTGCTCAACCACATGTTGCACAAAGAATGCTGCTCAAAGTACACAAGCTGCACGTGGAAACTGTGTCATCCACAGTGCTCACCAGATGCTGCAACAACTGACTGTCGCTCCTTCCAGGTTTTGAATCCCCTCTTGCAATGAAAAGTATTCAATTTTCAACAAGGTGTGGAAAATGCCTTTCACAATTTCATCCCCACTGGCTCTCCAGGCTTCTTCCCTGCTGGCGTAAACGAACTATTCTTAAAATGGTAAAACTGTGTTGACAGTTTGGGTGAATATTTTGATTAACTGTACTGCTTCTTGTTTTAGACATAATAAACCAAACTTCTGATTCAAAATCAGACATTTCCTACTTACTGACTTAATAATTATTTGCTGTCAATACACATATATCATCTTTGGTGAAGTGCCTGTTCAAATATTTTGCACAGTAGGAAGGTGGCTATTTGTAAGACAAGAATAGAGTCCTCATCAGAAACCAAATCAGTCGCGTCTGTTATTTGAAGTGCCTGTTCAAATATTTTGCTGTTATAAAATTGGGTTTTCTTATTATCATTAAGAGTTTGTTATACATATATCCTAGAAACATATCCTTTTTTAGATATATATTTTTGCAAATATTTTCTCAGAGTCTATAGCTGCTTTTTTATTTTTATAACAGTGTCCTTTGAAAAACAACCATTTTTAATTTTAATGGAGTCCAATTTATAGATATTTTCCCTCTTGTATTTGTGAGTTAACATTTACTATTTAAGAAATAAGTTCCAAATACAAAGTTACTGAGATTTTTCTCTTGTTATTTTAGAAGTTCTATAATTATAACTTCTATAAGTGTGTGTATAAAACCCCTTTGAGGTAAGTTTTGTATTCCCATGTTTCCATCATCATTTACTGAAGAAATTATTCTTTCTCAATTAAATTGACCTAGAATGTTAATTGAAAATAAGTGGGCATATCTGTGGGTGATTTATCTGGACTCTATTATTTTATGTTCTTAACTCCTATGCTACTTACACTGTGGGGGCAACAGTGCAACATTGAGGTTACTGACATAATCCTTAGACCCCCTCCTCCCTAACCTGTTTAGTCTCTAAACGCCTTATTTATCGTCATTAAAGCAATTTAGGTAAAGAAAGAACCTGGTTTATATAATTATGGGGTTGACAAGAACATTGTAGTCTGAGAAACTAGCATCTTGCATAATCTGAGGAGCTGGTAAAGCCATCACCCACTCCGCAGACTGACCTGAGATCGCATTGGAAGGGAAATCCAGCTTTGTCTTATCTTTGGGATGTGGTGGAGAAAAAAAATTTAAAAAGCCCATCAAATCTCAGCACTGGGAGAGATACTACTGTCCTTGCAGGTCAGCTGTTTGATGCTAGGATTTTTTCATCATGTAAATACCTTTACTTGTTCACAAACTTTACTAGATTTCCACAGACAGAGCAACATCACCCCATCCCCCACTTAAGGCAGCCCATTATTCGATGGTCACTCCTAACCGCTTTATAGCTTGTTCTCACATTGTGTTATTTCTGTGAGTCTGACCTTTCCCCTATTCACCCACGGTCTGCAGCCCCTCAGGGATGCCACCTGCCTGGCCACCATTAGGCACACAAAGCTGTTCTTGGGTGCTACCCCAATCTCTCTTTCTCCATCCAGTGTTATGGGGACGAACTGAGTTTAATTCTTCTGCTTCTTTACATTATCTTGTTCTCCATGTTGAATAGGACTCTTCTTTCAATATCCTTTGTAGAAGGCTAGACCCAAAATGAATGCAATTCTCCAAGAACCATTCCATGAGAAGTACCATGGGAAAGTCAACTTTCATGCTCATTAGGCCTTCTCAAGCCTTTTCCCTCCATCAGTGGTTGAATGCACTTTCCTGTTCTCTGAGGGAGAGGCCTCAACCCAACTTTCATGCTCATTAGGCCTTCTCAAGCCCTTTTCCCTCCATCAGTGGTTGAATGCACTTTCCTGTTCTCTGAGGGAGATGCCCTCATCTTTCACAAAAGAAGCCGGAATGGGTGACATGAACATCAAGTATTGAGGACACTGACCTCTGTGACCATAAGAAGAAATAATAACAAGGTGCACATAATATACGGCCTTATGTTCAGGACTTCCCTTATTACCCTCCAAAGGTAATTTTGGGTTACATAAAAACTTTCAAAAATGTTAGGAGTTGATTTTCTTCTGCCAGACAGTGATGTTATATTTACCTTTTAAAATTTCAGTTTGAAAAACTGAAATTAACATCAGTGAATCCTTAATATTACCCCTTTTACTTAAATAGCAACCACCATAAAAAAGTTTTTAATTCATTATATCAAGGACACTTATCATCTACGTAAACAAAATTTTGAGAAAGGAACTCTAGCCAAAGTACTATTTATTCCTAGTTTCACTGAATACCAAAAGGCCCGGTACTTAAAAATGTAAGGCATCTAGTGACTGCATTTCAAGAGTCAGGTGACAGCCATAGTTATGTTTTATAAAATGATCATACTCTCTTCAAGGAAGTCAAAGATTATTAAGTGGGCGTTGAAGCAAGAACAAATAAAATACAAAAACAGAATATAAAACACAATGTCCTTCTCATTTCATTCTCCTGGCTCTTCTACTTGATGTTTTCAGTGGATAGTAAAAGCAATCTTTATAAAGCAATTCCATGGAATACAGATCTAAGAAGAGCTCTTTTTGACATATACTTTGCAGTTGATTTTTACTTGTGTGTTTTCTTCCATTATGGACTGTCTGTGTCCCTGCAAAACTCAAATGTGAAAGCCCTAACTTTGGTGTGGCTGGGCCCCTAAAGAAGTAATTAAAGGTAAATGAGGTCATTAGGACAGGGGCCTTGACCTGAGAGGATTCACATCTTTATCAGAGCAGGTATCAGAGAGCTCTCTCTCTCTCTCTCCCGTGGTCTGTGTCTCTCACATGGAAAGGCCGTGTGAGGACACAGTAGGAAGGTGGCTATTTGTAAGACAAGAATAGAGTCCTCATCAGAAACCAAATCAGTCGCGTCTGTTATTTACGTCACCCAGTCCGTGGCATTTTGTTACGGCAGCTCAGACTAACTAATACAACTCGCTAAGTGGCTGTCCTCACATTGACAATGTAGGTACTCCATGAGGGCACTTATTATTTCAACACTATATTCCCAAGTCCTCAATATCAGGTCCGCATACACTAGGTGCTCAATAAACATTTATGAGAAAATATATAAAGTTTAAAATTAGATCCTTTTCAAATAAATTTTGCAAAAACTTTAAATATTTTCATTTGTCAGAATATTGGTATCTTCTCTGAAAAGCCTGTATTTCTTTTCTGTAAGAAATATGATTTCAAAAAAAGCATGATGGTAATCTGGATTAATCCATCCTTTCTTCAGAAGTTGTAAGAGTAAGCTTCTAGGTACTAATAGATGTGATGGAGACTTTGGTGTGTGCCCAGCCAGCTCAGTCAGAAATGATAGAGACTTTTTTCCACCTTTTTTTCCAACTCCAGTTCACTGAGACACCTTACACACACCAGCACAGAGTCTATTTCTATAAATCCAGGAGGCTGGATTGGAAAAGCATGTGCAGCTGCCCTGGGCCCCCCACTCCCTCTGCCTAGGAAACCTCAAATCCACACTCTGCCCAGACTCCGCTCTGCCTTACAAAGCGTACACTTCCCAGGCCTTAACTACTCAAACAGACCCTCCCCCTTCAATTCACCACAGACTAGAAATATGCTTTTGGAAAATGTGACCTCATCTCAGGGTAACTTGGGTTCATTTATAGCAGGGAAGACTGATGAAGCGGCCGCCAACCTTTCAGACACAGGAGGAGGGGAAGGGGAAAACTAGAGCAGAACGAGATGGAATTTTAAAACGGGCTTCTGCACTCCCCATAAATCACTTTGAAAAGTTTGGAAGTTTAACTTTAAATATCTTCTTATTCTTTTCTATTTATAAATGATGGGTAGTTTACAGTCTCGCTACTTAAAAGGTGTGAAGAACAGAAGCAAAAGCATCGCCTTAGCATTTGTTAGAAATGCTCACCTCAAACTCCACATCAAACATATTAAATTGAAACTGCATTTGAACAAAATACCCTGGGTGACTTTGTATGCATCTGAAAGTTCAAGAAGCAAGTTTTTCAGTGTCAAGAGTAAGAACCATAGGAGGTTAAGTTCTAGGGGTATACCTAAACCCCAATATTTCTGATTCCTAGTCAGACCTGGGATAAACTCTTTCACAACTATCTCCTGAAGTCTCCCTTCCAGCAGGGCTGAGCCTTTCTCTGGTTCTCTGAAAACCGAATTATGTATAGTGATGCATAATTCCATCTGAAGCAAGCAATCCTTGGGAAGTTTCCTCTGGGTGTGTCGACTTAGGAGAATGGTGTTGACACTGAGGGGAAGGGAAGAAGCTTCCACACCATGTCACAGGGTCCTCCTGGAGAGGGAAGGGTGGGGCACAGAGAGATGGTAGGGCTGTGAGGTCTTTGTTTGAGACAGAATTTGAAATCCATTTATATTTCATTAAAAACCCAAACTTTGGCTCCCAAGAGCATTTTTCCATAGAAACATGGGAGTAAAGAGAAAGATGAAGGAATAGGAGAGGTATTCAGGGGTAGGAACCTACTTTCCAAGTACAGTTCTGGCAGGCAAAGGTCACTTTGGGGAGCTTTCTCCCTGAGTCCCTTCTCTTTCTCAGTCACTCCCAACATTAACACATAGTTGACCTTCAACCTGAAGTAGCCATAAAAGAGAAAAGAATTTTGGATCTGGCTGTGGAAGACGGGGGAATTAGAGACATAGAAGCAGTGGCAGCAGACCAAAAACAGGATGAGAGGCTCTCCCCACCAACTGCTCCCAAAGTGTATAAGGGAGTATGGAAATTCCCAATATCACCTCAGTCATTCCTGACTCAACATAATTTAAGAAAGTGCATATTTTTCAACACATACCCTACAGGGGCCAGCAAACTGCCTTGTACATAGATTCAGTCCATGTCTGTTAATTGGCTTGTTGAAGATCTAGTCCTTTTCCAATGAGAAGATGAAAAGCTATACTCTTCAGTGTACATTTAAGTAACATTTATTAATCTTTTATGGATCAGGATAATGGGTACCAGTGACCCCATAAAAGTATGCCCCAAACTGAGCAAAATCTGATGGCCTCCATGGGAACTACATGAACCAAACTCTTGCAGTTTCCAGCATGGGTCAAATATGTGAGATGGAAGGGGCAGTAATTGATTCCAGGAATGCTAGAAACAACTTCCTACTAGAGTGGGAATGAAGGGGAATAGAGGGGGTGCCCAGGAATGGAAAGGGCAAAATGTTTATATCGACTTAAAAGAGTAAAACAGACTTAATTGCCGTGACAAGTTCAACAACGTGCTGGAAGCTGAGGGTAGAAGGGCCTCCCTGCTTTGCTGATACAGACAGTGAGTTATAAGGAGGATGTGAAATGGTCAGCAAAATCAACCCTCACTTGAGCTACTGTTATTTTAACCCTGTGCAAAGGGTCACAGTGTTCTTTCCCTGATAATAAAAGGATTCTGGGAAAGGACCAGAGAAGGCATGCACACACACAAACACACACACACATACACACGTACACAAAGGAAACTCAGCAAACAAAGGCCAGATTTATTTCAAGGAGAAAACAATTGACTTTTTTGAGAGTCTTTGTAGTGACACACTGTGGCTTTCTTTTTTCCTCCTGTCCTTTTAGCTGAATGGAGTGGGGCTACCAAGAGTGCACATCAATTGTGGAAGTCCTGCTTTGAAAATCACCTTACAGCATCATGTCTTCCTACCCAAGACTTCACGTGGATGAAGGCTGGGCCACGGAGGGGAAGCAGGCTCAGACCGGCAGCGTCTGCTTTGTAGTAGCTGGCGAGGCTCCCAGAGCTCCCCACCTCTCCTTCTGTGGCCATGTGGGCATGCCTCTGTTACCCCCCAACATGGGCCACTGCATTATCTGTTTTCATGCCTCTTCCCTACCAGTGGTGACTTCCTTAAGGGGCATGCCACAGCCAGCACACAGAATAGGTGTTCAGCATGAGTTTGGCAACCGTACTCCAAAAAGACAGTCTCCATGAGTGAAAGACTCCCAGCACGGCTACACCAGCCAGCATCGAAGCACATAATCATCACGTGACACTGCAAGACGTAAATTGGAAAGGTCATTTGTTTTAGTCACAGAGATCCTTTCCCTTCCCACATCTTTAGCCATAGTGTCATGTTGAAAGAGGCAAATATTAAATGAATGAGAAATGTCTGAACTTCCAGAATTGGAAAAAGTAACATTTTCCTGCTTGTCATTACATCCTTACTTCACCGGTCCCCTCCACTTCCGGCATCACTCACCTCCACTGCATCTGCCGCCCAGCCCTCCAGCAACACTTGCCACCATTTCCACTACTGCTGGCCTCCTCATCCTGGTAGTGGCTCTAGGACGGAAAAGAAACTGATAGCCACATAAAGTGCCAGTACAAATACTTTCATGATCTTTTTTGTAATATCCTGCAATAGCCATGTACCACTCTCTCATCGTAGCATGTTTTTGTTTGTGAGTCTGACTTGTTTTTCACACCGTGGAGGTGAGGATTCCTGCTCGTAATCTGAGATTTTGCAAAGCCAGAGGGTACCATCATGAGTCTAACCAAACAAATTACACTGGAAAATCCTAACAGGATGGTTCCACTTTTAGGAGAAAAGAAAAGAGACTTTTCCAGGTACAAGATGTTAAGGAAGAAATTCAGAGGAATCATGGACTGCTAAGATTTTGATGTTTTAGCCAAAATCAATTATTTTTTCAAAACAATGGCTTTACCTAAGTCATTTGACTTGAGCATTTAGAACATTTTGGTGAGACTATTTGGTTTACGGCTAACCCAATGCCTGAGACATACCCAGGCTTTGCAACACATAGTTGGGTCTGTTTATCCTGAGGCAGCTTTTGAAAGCACCAGATGTACTGAAACTGCTATGGAGGTTCCTAAATGTCTGGATGTTAAGAGAAGGGAGTGGCCACCGAAATCTGAAACCGATGACGTATTTGGCTAAATCCTAATCCAGGGCACCTATTTTAAAATTAGGCTTCAGATTTCTAAGGAAGCTCATATGTAACTTGGAACTTCTTCATCCACCAAGGCTGCCAAGTTTCTAGAGGTGACAGGTGAACACAAAATCTGTTCAGGTTCACGTATTAACAGATTGCTGACCATTTACGAGTTTCCTGGCAACATGGATAGTTTCTGCATAAAATTGCCAGTCAACAATGTGTTAAGGTGTCAGAGGTGATAAGTGATTCTATATTATAAGCAGCTGAGAGATGAGGAGGCAAGAAAGAGATGAATTTGGGACAAGTGGAAATTGAGACGGGGAGAAATGAATCAGGGAACAGCTACGATGTTAACACACTGCTGACCCCAATTTTACATAGAAACTAACCTTGTTACTGGGTAACTCATGACCGGTCAGCGATGTGTTAATTTTGTGGGAATTAGAAGAATCACGAATGCCAAGTCAGACTTAAGAAAAAAATTCCTGGATATTTTAAATAGTCAGGGATTCCTGGAAGTATTTCCCCCTTCCAATTGTTCTAATTCCAATTTTATTTCTTTGACAGTTGCCATCACTTTTCAAGTCATCACCCCTCTGTTTTTAAGCAACTGGATGATGTTCTGTATTTAGCCACAAGGGCCCAATTTAGGCTACGCTCTCCACTTACTTGCATGACATATATCCCCAAGGGAAACACAAAGATTTCAGATCAAATTACAATTTAGCGCAATTTTATTCCACTGTCTCGTAGATGGGTAAATGTGCTTATAAAAACATCAGAGAAGAAAGAATAGATTATAAACCAGCATCCAACTACTAAAAGGCTAGAAATGTAGAGAAAGAGAGCATAGGAATAATGACAAGGTTGGTTTCATTTTGATCACCATCATGGAACACTAAGAGCGTGTTTCATTTTGGATGAGGGCTCTTAAGACAGCCAATATTATTTCAGACCATAAAGGAATATAAAAAGTGAGATTGAGTTGTAATTAAACACAAAACTACAACACTTCTTCCCACTCTTCCTTCTCCTTGCTTTCCCCACAGCTGCCTGAGAATCCCTCTTTCAGTTTCTCTCCTCTGGACCTCAGGACAGCTTTTACATCATATTCTGCATTTGGGAATTTTGTGCACTGACTCCAACTAAGGGCAACTGACAATGATGAGAATACACGTTCCATTGAAAGGCTGATGCCAGGAGTTTATGGGCAGATTTTATTCAGCTCAATATCATTCTTTTTTACATGCAAAACTTTAAAGGAAGGTACAAGTGAGGACAATGCTCGAGGAAGGTTCAGGAATTGCAAAGAACTTAGCAGGTTGATTTTCAAACACAAAATTCCAAGACAGAAACAGGGCAACCAGTTAGTGTTTACCAACACCATCCTCTGTACAGTTCTTGAAGAGTATAGTCCCACCATGTCCTGCTTCTTATTCCCACCATGGCCGGCTTCTTATTCTCCTTTCACCTGTCAGGGTCCTGTCCTCCTAGTCTGCCTCCTTCTGACTCATTAGGCAAACTGGGGCCCAAGGTCCTGCACTCTCCTCAGAATCCATAACAGCCCCACTTGGCCCTCAGGAGAAAGATGGTGATGGAATGGATTTACCTATGCTCAGATCCAGGCAAGGTTGCATTCCAGCTCTAGCATATTACTAACTGACCTTGAGAAAGTACCTTGGTCTGCACAGGCTTTATTTTTTTTATTTTCCCCTCAGTAAATCAGAAAACACAATAACTATTTGTGGTTGTGCGAATTCAATGAGAAAAAGCATTTAAAATGCCAGACATCTTAGGCCCTCAGTAGATGATAACTGAATTTTCTTTCTCCTCAAGGTCCCCCATGATATGCCAACCTACTTTTCCCACCTCAGCTTACCCTCTCTCCTTGACAGGTAACACTCCGTGAATTCTATTCTTTTCTTCTGAAAGGCCAGCTGTCTTCATCCCTCATCATAGCCATTTTATACCAATTGTGTTCCTATGCCACTCAGCCTTCAAAATTAAACTGAAAGAGTCTCAAATTCTTTGCTCTCAAATCCTTCCCTATTCACTTCAATCCTACTCTTTCTCCCTAGATCCTACAACTCCTCGGGTTTACCTATCTTTTCAAACCTAATTCTGAGTCCTATATCATAAACAGAGATTTATAACATATTCTCTCCTTATGCAATCTTTGATGTAAACATCATTTACTCAACTCTTATGCTCAAAGTTCCCTGCATAGAACAGGCCCAAATAACAAACTGAACAAGTAAAGAATTTTTTACCGTCAAAAATCCGCCTCTAATAACTGCAACTGTGGCCCACACATTGCACAGTGTTCTAGCACTGAATGTAGAATATCTATACTTGTATGTCATGAGCTTAAATTGGTATCAGTGATGACGTATTGATTAATTACAAACCCTGCACTACTACCATGTGCATTTTAAAAGCAAGGACAGACTTCCTGGGTTAGAATCCCAGTTTTCATACTTAGTTGCTACGTGACCTGGGACAAGACACTTAATCTCTGTGCGACTTCACATGATCATCTGTAGTATCAGGTTAATATAGTATCAGGTCATTGAAGTATCTTGCTTCAGTGTGAGTGCTTTGTCCTTCACCTATATAATCTCTCATATCTATAGACTCCACACCCCAGCCACCGCCAAGGATTTCATAAAGAGCACGGCCCTGAAAAACAAACTGGTGGGAAGACAAGGCCAGAGCAAAATGATGCTAGGATTAGAAGCAAGAGTGGAAGCCACGTGCAAATGCTTTCGAACAATGTGTCTCTGTGTAGTTTGGAACTCCCATTTACACACATCTTTATTCATTCCAAGCAGTTATATCCAGTTATTATTCTATTAAGCCCATGTATGTGTATGGTTCAAACCACATTACCCATTAAATGGCTTCTGAGATGTTTTGCTATAAAGTTAAGAGGTCTAACTTTACAAATTATTTCACAATCTGTGGAAACACACCATGGGTGGACTGCAGCTACTGGTAAAGGACAGGCTGCTTCTAGTTAGTACATGATGGACATTCTGCAGATAACAGGAGCTGTGGATTTTTAAAATGTAAACAGGAAGTCTGATATGCAAAGACAGAACTAATCATTTCCATGCTTGAGCACAGCATCCTACTTCACAGGATACCAAAAGCAAAAGCAAATGTTCTTGAGACAGAAGCATTCTGCTGAACTTTCCCTCTGGTCAAGGCTTTGGCTATCACATCACAGAAAGTGCTAATGGTTCTCTTTCAACAGACAACCACGGCAGGCACGGCTTGCTATAAAAGTTATTTTTAAAAGTCATGACTGTTGTTTTCAGACTTCCGTTTGCATTTTTAAGTTTGAAAGGTTGTTTTTGCTTAAATGCCAGGTACACATTTTGTCAGACATTCAAATAATAGTACTCCAATAAAGTTTCCACTCTTGATGTTCTGTGACATATAAATATGTCCAGGTCTCCTCACACCCATTGTGGTGGTGGCTGTAATTATAATTTTTATTCTTGCCGTGAGTGAGGCTTATATAAGTGACCATTAAAGACTATCTGGGCTTCATCTGGAATGTGAGCTGTTACCCCAGAATTTGCAATAAAGTGATTAGGAGGGAGGAGAGAGGCAGAGGCCTGAAAGAGTGCAACTAATTTCTTATTTTCTGCAAGTTACAATTTTGGGGAGCCTTCATTCTCTTTTTATGATGAATTAGACTTAAGAATTTAACAACATATCTATTGAAACAGTACAATTTAAATCAACTTTAAATAAAAATTTAAAAATGGTTTTACAATAAACATTCTTAATAATATAATTATAGGATATAATTAGGCAATTTTGTTTCTTATCCTTCCTGGGGACTGAGTCAGCAGACGGGCCTGTGTTGGAAGGTCCAGGTTGAGAGCTGAACATAAATCGCATCAGGGTATTAATATTGAGAGGACAGAGTTGACAGGTTCAGACAAGGGGATATTTTGCAACAATATAGATATAACTCATATCTCATACAAATTTCCAGTCTTTGTGCATTCACATATATATTTATTTAACCTATTTTTATTGAGACTTAATGGTTTACTAGGTACTGTAAAGGCAGCAGGGACAAGAGGAGAGCGAGAACTGACACACCCCCCAGGCTCCTTGAAGTGACAGTCTAATGGATATATTTATAACAAGAAGGTCCACATGTGAAAAGACGAATTTTGAGTCATCATGTGTTGCTTTGCAGATCTCCCCTAAATTAACTCAGTATCTTGAGCATGTGCCTGGCAGAGGGAAGTAACAGGAGGACATAGCAGAGAATACAAGGTCAGCCCTCTCCCTGTGTGCACAACTGGCATCAGTTACAGAGCAAAATCAAAATGTAATGCGGGTTCATCAGCCCCAAACAGAGGAGACCGTGGGGCTGTTCGGCTAATTTCCTCTTACAGGTAAAGCCTACTTGGGCACAGAGTCTGGCTCTTTATTTCTGGTAGGCTGGCTCCCCCTACTTGGAGCCTAAAAACCCCTGTGCCAGAAGGCATGATTCTCAAGATCTCCAGGACTGCGCCGTCTCCACTGCGGAATCAAGTCTCCCCAAGGATCAGTAACAGTATTTCAGAGACTGTCTGGTTGTTCCCCGAACCTGCTGCTCTGTTATCCTGGGCACAAAGGGAGAGAATATTTTCCAGCCCCTTTTTCATTAATTGTGACCATGTGACTGGGTTATACAGCAGAACATAGAGGCGGGCGATATATGCAACTAATTGAACTTTCTTGTCTTGAGTTTGCAGTAACTGAGTCCTAGGAATATCACTGAGTTACTGAGGTCACAAAAAACTGAAATCTTCTCCATGAGAGCATCCAGGGACTTCACTTCCTAGACGGCCAGCCTTATCTCTTCTTTTCCAGCATTATCACAGCAGTGGTGTACTATGAGCACCCCATCCAAGGACCATGACGTCACAGGCACATCGAAGAAGCAAGAGACAGTAATCCTGTCTATGTGTAGCTATATTCCCTCCCCACATGAAAACTCTTATTACTAACAATCCATATGAACAGCCAGTCTTTTCAAAAAAGCTGTCTTTAGCAAAAACACATTGTCTGCATGAAATGGGAATTTCCATTACCTCAGACTTGCCTCACATTCCAGCCTCTTGCTCCAGCTTCAATTTTCACGCTTATGCACTGCTCTCACTTCATTAACTCCTGTTAATTGAGTCAAAAATGCTGTTCGTTAAGCTGACCAGAACAGTACATCATCATCAGATTATGTAGACTGCACTGTATACAGTCTTTTTAAATGATTTAAAAGCAGGATAAAATATAATAAATCAAGGAAAGTAATTCCTCAGAGAAATTTTAATGAGTAAAATGAGCTTGGCTCTAATTCTGTATTTGAAAACACTTTTCCACTGGCATCTGAGAGGTTCATCAAACTTGAAGTACCTAATTTCCTCAATGAATACCCATATGTTATAGGGTGACATATTTTCACTGAAACTAATGAAACTAAGCAAATCCCATGACATCAGCTTTAGCTATCATGGTTTATTTTAGGCACCCAGACCATACCCAAATGATTACTATGTAAACGACGAAATAAATAGTCTTCAAGAGGCTTAATTTTGTTTTTTTTGTTTGTTTGTTTGTTTTTTATTGAATCATATCTGTGTACAATAATTCAGTCATGGGGTACAGTGTACGGGCTTCAGATACAATCAGAGATATTTTCATCAACCTGATTGCGATAACATTCAAGAGACTTTCTC
>CAUYRH010172032.1:0-17343 GCA_963574655.1 Perodicticus potto | reverse complement strand
GCGGGTTCGAATCTAGCCTGGGCCCGCCAAACAACAATGACAGCTGCAACCAAAAAATGGCCGGGCGTTGTGGTGGGCGCCTGTAGTCCCAGCTACTTGGGAGGCGGAGGCAAGAGACTCGCTTGAGCCCAGGAATTGGAGGTTGCTGTGACCTGTGATGCCACAGCACTCTATCCAGGGTGACAGCTTGAGACTCTGCCTAAAAAAAAAAAAAAAAAGAAAAATGACAAGGGCAAAGTTAGGGATTAAGGTAGTAGAGTTGGTGCCCAGTGAAATGGCACTGTCTGCAAACACCTGAGATCATAGCAGAGAAAAGGAGGTGAGCATAAGGCTTTACTATAGGTAAAACTGACCTCGGTAAGAATCCTATCTCTGTCACTTACTAACATCTAACCCCAGGCACATGGTTTTGGAGGAAGTATAGTAGGGTGATGGAGACAGATGGATCTTGAGACAGATAGCTGCAGAAGTTCTGTGGTGCTTTCCTACGTGTGAAGCCCTTGGCATATGCTGTTTAACCCTTATAACCCATTATGTAGGCACTACCATAACTAATTTTACTGATAAGCGAACAGACTACAGAGTTAAGACATTTTCAAAGGATGATATATCTATTATGTGACAGAGCCAGGATTTAAATCTAAGCTATCTGATTCTACATCATGTGTTCTTATTCATTTTCAGTCCTGCCACCCAAATGGACTAGGGGTAATTATTCCCATTTCCTCCTGTGATTGGCAGGCAACAGTGGAGGAAGCAGCTATAAAAGTTGGCCCTTGGGTGGTAGCTGTGGCTCAGTGGGTAGGGCACTGGCCCCATATACTGAGGGTGGTGGGTTTGAGCCCGGCCCCAGCCAAACTGCAACAACAACAACAACAAAAATAGCCGGGCGTTGTGGCGGGCGCCTGCAGTCTCAGCTGCTTGGGAGGCTGAGGCAAGAGAATCGCCTAAGCCCAGGAGTTGGAGGTTGCTGTGAGCTGTGACACCACGGCACTGTACCGAGGGCGACAAATGAGACTTTGTCTCTTAAAAAAAAAAAAGAAAGAAAGAAAAGAAAGTAGGTCCTCAATCAGCTACCATCCTTTTACTTCCCCTGTATCCTCTCCTACCATCTTCCATAGGACCGAGAAAGTTCAGTGAATTGTAATGCGCTTATTTCTAGTCTTGAGACAGACTGAAGGGAAAAAAAAATCACTTAAAAGACTGCTACAAACTCAACCACCCACCTGCTTTGATATGTTTCCATGGAGAAGAGCTTCAATGTGCAGCCGTGATAAGAGTTGAGGTATGAAGGCCTTAAGACGAGGAAGGGTGACATCTGTAAAGGTCAAAGAAATTCTGAGCTTTACCTCTGAGGCTTTTAAAAAACTTACAGTATACAAGAGTTCTTGCACACCTTCAGCCAGTATTCCCTAAAGTTAACATCTTTCATAATTATAATACAAGGCTCAAAACTAAGAAATCAATACTGGTACAATACTATTAACTAAAGTATGCACTTTATTTGTGTTTCAGTTTTTCCATCAATGTCCTTTTTCTGTTCTAGGATCTAATCTACAATTCCCCATTGCATTTAGCTGTCATTCATGTGTCTTTACTCCCCTCTAACCTATAACAGTACCTAGGTCTTTCCTTGTCTTTCATGGTCTTAAGACTTTTTTTTTTGAGACAGAGTCTCACTATGGTGCCCTGGGTAGAGTGCTGTGGCATCGCAGCTCATAGCAACCTCAAACTTTTGGGCTTAAGCAATTCTCTTGCCTCAGCCTCTCAAGTAGCTGGGACTACAGGCATCCGCCACAACACCCGGCTATTTTTGTTGTTGTTGTAGTTGTCGTTGTTTGGCAGGCCTGGGCGGGGTTTGAACCCACCAGCCCTGGTGTTTGTGGCCAACACGCTAGCTACTGAACTACATGCACCGAGCCCATGGCCTTAAGACTTCTGAGGAGTATCGTTCAGTTATTTTATAAAATGTCCCTCATTTGGGTTTGTCTACTGTTTCCTCATGATTTAAGTTATACTTACGTATTACTAGGAAGAATACACAAAGGTATGTGTCTTTCTTGGTGCATCCTAACATGGGAGACATACGGTTGATTTAACAGTACTAGTGATAATAATACTGACCACTGTTAAAGATGGTGTCTGCCAGATGTCTTCATTATAAATGTACTATTTTGTTCTTTTGGTTATGACTGAATAATTCATGTATGCTCTGTGTGCAATTTGGAAAAGCCCACTTGCCCATCGATGCCTATTTTTCCCATTATAACTAATAAATATTTATTTGGGGGGACATACTTATCCTGTTTAACCTTAATTTTTTTTTTTTTTTTGATACAGAGCCTCAAGCTGTCACCCTGGGTAGAGTGCCACAGCACCACAGCTCACAGCAATCTCCAACTCCTGGGTTCAAGCGATTCTCCTGTCTCAGCCTCCCAAATAGCTGGGACTACAGGCGCCCGCCACTATGCCTGGCTATTTTTTGGTTGCAGCCATTATTGTTGTTTGGTGGGCCCAGGCTGGATTCGAACCCGCCAGCTCAGGTGAATGTGGCTGGTGCCTTAGCTGCTTGAGCCACAGGCACCGAGCCAGTGACTGTAATTTTTTCCTCTCTTCTCTACATGACCAAGTAACTTCTTTTTTCTTTTCCCTACCTGATGCTGTGGTCACAAGACCAGGACTACAACCACAAGTGCAGAAAGTAGGGAAAATACCTTAGAAACTATATTATATCAAAGTGCCTACGTCCCTGATCAGGCTGGTCTGTGCTAAGTCCAAGTAAAGAGTATCAGAATTGAAGTGAACTGTAGGACACCCAGCTGGTGTTGGAGAAATGGCTGGTAAGGGGAAGAGAGTTTAGAAGAAAATAGGTTTTTTTTCTGTTTATGGGGAAGAAGTGAACAGGGTCATAGATGAAAACACTAGCTTTATATTGGTAATTGTTTTTTTTTTTGAGACAAGAGCCTCAAGCTGTCACTCTGGATAGAGTGCTGTTGCATCACAGCTCACAGCAACCTCCAATTCCTGGCCTCAAGCGAGTCTCTTGCCTCTGCCTCCCAAGTAGCTGGGACTACAGGCGCCCGCCACAACGCCTGGCCATTTTTTGGATGCAGCCATCATTGTTTGGCGGGCCGGGGCTGGATTCGAACCCGCCAGCTCAGGTGTATGTGGCTGGCGCCTTAGCCTGTTGAGCCACAGGCGCCGAACCTATATTGATAATTGTTAAAGCTAGATGTTGAGTACGTAATCATTAGCACTATTATCTTTAGTTATATAAGTTTGAGATTTTTCACAACACAAAGAAAAGGGGAAAGTGGGATATTATGAAAAAGGGAAATCTGACAAGAGCTCTTAAATTCAAAATTTTGATTGCCGAGATGAAAATAAAGTATGTTTCCCAGGGAGAGAAAAAGGGAGACAGAAAATTTTTAGGAGACACAGAGAACAGATGGGCTCCAGAACAAGCAACAGGGGCAAAGAAGGCAAGGATGTGACTAAGGAAATACTAAAGAGAAATTTCTTAGCTCTTAAAAGCTTGAATCTCGAGAAAGGAACACTTCTACACTGCTGGTGGGATTGCAAACTAATACAACTTTCTTTGGAGAGAAGTATGGAGAATCCTCAAAGATCTAAAAGTAGACTTTCCATTTGATCCTGTAATCCCATTACTAGGTATCTACTCAGAAGAACAAAACTCATTTTACCACAAAGACATTTGCATCAGAATATATATTGTAGCTCAACTCATAATTGCCAAGTCATGGAAGCAACCTAAGTGCCCATTAACCCATGAATGGATCAACAAACTATGGTATACGTATACTGTGGAATATCATTCAGTCGTTAAAAAGGTGGAGACTTTACATCCTTTATATTTACCTGGATGGAGTTGAAATACATTCTTCTGTAAAGTATTGCAAGAATGGAAAAATACATACCTAATGCACTCAATACTAATATGCAATCAATTACATGCTCTTAAGAACAATAAAACACTAATATAGTCTCATTCCAGGGTAGAGGGAAGTGGGAGGGGGAAGGGAGGGGAAGGATGACTGGCAGAAGGAGGGAGGGCATGAGGTGGGATCTCACTTAACGTGTACATGGTGAGGGGCTCTTCTACAAATGGGAACTTTACCCTGGAAGTGAGAACAATGTAACCTAAAAATCTGTAGCCTCATATTAATTTGAAATAAAAAATAAATAAAAAAAAAAGAAAGAAAGCTACAACCTCTAGAAGTAAGGCACCTAGCTAAAGGACTTGAACTTCAGGTGGTACTTGGACATGTTACTGTGAAATTTTAGATGAATCAAGAACAAAGAGATATTTAGGGCTTGGTGCCTGTAGCTCAGCAGCTAGGGAGCCAACCACATCCACTGGAGCTGGGGTGTTCAAGCCCAGCCCCAGCCTGCCAAAACAACGACAACTGTAACAAAAAATAGTCAGGCATTGTGGAGGGCGCCTGTTGTCCCAGACACTCAGGAGGCCGAGACAAGAGAATTGCTTAAGCCCAAGAATTTGAGGTTACTGTGAGCTGTGACGCCACAGCACTCTTCCCAGGGCAACACAGTGAGACTCTGCCTCAAAAAAAAAAAAAAAAATGAATAAAGAGATATTTAAAGATCCAGGCAGGTTCAGTGCCTGTGGCTCAAGTGGCTAAGGTGCCAGCCACATACACCTGAGCTAGCGGGTACGAATCCAGCCCAGGCCCGCCAAACAACAATGATGGTTGGAACCGAAAAATAGCCGGGAGTTGTGGTGGGTGCCTGTAGTCCCAGCTACTTGGGAGGCGGAGTCAGGAGAATTGCTTGAGCCCAGGAGTTGGAGGTTGCTGTGAGCTGTGATGCCATAGCACTCTACCCAGGGTGACAGCTGGAGGCTTTGTCTCAAAAATAAATAAATAAATAAAATAAAATAAAATAAAAGATTCCAGGCAGACAGAAAAAGCAGATTTCTCAGAAATGACCACCCAACCAACAGTTTATCCTCAAATTTTTACTTGGAATCACTGATGAGAAGTACTAAGAGGGGGAAAAGGTCCTGGGGTGAGTGTGGCAAGGAGGAAGTCCTGGGGGTGAGGAGTGAGCCCTGAGAGGCAAGGCAGGGTATGGGGGAAAACTGTGAAAAGCAGGGAAGAGGTCTAATCAAGAAAGGTCTGGAGGAGAGGTAAGTTCTGAATGTGGGGTAATGTGGAGGAGTATAAGCAGATAGATTGCAATGAGGGGGGGAGGGCTAATAGGGGAATAGTTTCTAATGAGGCAGAGGTTTTAACCTACGGACTAAGTAAGCGAATGGTTCTCTGACTTGAAAAATCTAAACCAGCTATATGGGGATGGGGGGAAATATCCTGCCCAGGCTTCCAGCGACCCTCTCATCTAAGCCTCTGAGTTGCTGGGACAACAGGTGCATGCCACCATGCCTGGCTACGTATCAGCTATGTATGTGCAGGTCCGATAAAATAATTTTTTTTTTTTTTGCAGTTTTTGGCTGGGGCTGAACTCGCCACCTTATGGGGCCTGTGCCCCATTCCTTTGAGCCACAGGTGCTGCCAAATAAAATCACTTTTTGGATATATAGAGGTTCAGGTAATTTATTTCTTACATCTCCCAATTTTCAGAAATTGCTCAGAAACATCAGAACAAGGAAGTAAACTAAAGAAAGGGATCCAGGAAATAGTGGATTTAATTCAGGAGATGAAAGAAGTCCTGTCACGGCAGCTGTGCGTTAGCCTACAGAATAATCCATGCAGCTACCCAAATACAGAGATTCCCAAGAAGGCAGTAGAAAGGGAATTCACAAATTATATGGTACCACCAATTTTTTTAAAAAAAGATATGGATGAGTTAAACAGGTCCATGAAAAAAAGGTAATTAGAAATTTCAGGAAAAACAAAAGCTCTAAAAAAATAAAAACATAACATTGGTTTTTCAGTTGATAATACTGTCATCATACAAAGTAGAGCATAGGAGATAGTCTTTCGTTTATGAAACCCAAAACACAGTAGGATATGTATTATTTTCATTATAATAATCTAATAGAGGATCTGAAAGTAAGACTTTCAACATAAGACTCTAAGAAAGGAAATATAAGACTCTAAGGAAGGAAAGAGATACTGTATCATAGCAGGAAGTCATCAGATACATGTCCAAACTGATAAATCAAGAAATGGCAATATAAATATAATAATTAACCACATGGAAGAATATCCAGAAGAAATTGTTAAAAGTTGAAACTGGTTTCCCTTTTTTGTATTGATTTTTCTTTCTTTTTTTTTTTTTTTGAGACAGAGCCTCAAGCTATCACCCTGGATAGAGTGCCATGGCACCATAGCTCACAGCAACCTCTAATTCCCGGGCTCAAGCGAGTCTCTTGCCTCCGCCTCCCAAGTAGCTGGGACTACAGGCGCCCGCCACAACGCCCGGCCACATTTTGGTTGCAGCCGTCATTGTTGTTTGGCGGGCCCAGGCTGGATTCGAACCCACCAGCTCAGGTGTACGTGGCTGGCGCCTTAGCGTGTTGAGCCACAGGCGCCGAGCCTGTATTGATTTTTCTTTTTTACTGTTCCAAGTTAATTTGAGGGTACAAAGAATTAGGTTACAATGATTGCATTTGTTAGGTAGAGTCCTTCTTATAATTGTGTCCCACCTCTAAAAGGTGTGCCATACAACCTAATATTGTGCCCATAAAATGGGAGCACACCTATTCCCTCTCTCACCTCTTCTCTCCCCACTCTCTTGTTTCCCTGTCTCCCCATCTTGAATCAATTTGAGTTTTTCTCTTATGTGAGTGTGTATTAATTAGATCGTCTACTGGCTTCCAATTAGTATTGAGTACACAGGATTCTTGCTTTTCCATTCTTGTGATACTTTACTAAGAACAATATATTGTCTTTTTGTTTGTTGTTTTTTTTTTTAAACTCAGTGGCTCTGCTCTGGGCCAGACTGCTGAGTTTGACTTGCCAGCTCTATCACTTACAAGCTATGCAACCATGGCAAGTTACTGAGCTTCTTCAGGTCTAACTCATCAGCTATAAAATGGAGATAATATTGACATCATAAACATATTAAAAACACCAGTCCACATTAAACATGTGAAAGAATACCTGGCATTTAAAACATAATTAATAAAAATTTTAATCAAAATTAAGAAAAATAAGCTAAGAAAAAAGTGATAATGGTGATGGGTATTATCAAAATAATCTAGAAGAACTTCAGAAACATGACAAACCAAAAGAATGAAAGCCATGACTAGGAAAGCTGACGGTGTAGATGGGTCACCTTGCCCTTTGCTCTGCTTCCAGCCAGGCCTGACAGGTAACCTGAGACTCAAGTTCTGCTTGCTCCTCAGGTAACTTTCCCAGGTCACTCTTGGCATGCAGGGACCATCCCTCCAGGGCTTTTAATTCTGACCCCCACCCCAGCCACCTTTTTCCATCAGCAGATGGCTTACACACCATTTAAAGATTCTCTTCTCCAGGCCTGGTGCCTGTAGCACACTGGTTATGGCACCAGCCACATACATTGAACCCAACCCAGGCCAGCTAAACAACGACAACTGTAGCAAAAAATAGCCAGGCATTGTGGCGGGCGCTTGTAGTCCCAGCCACTCAGGAGGCTGAGGCAAGAAAATTGCTTAAGCCCAAGAGTTTGAGGTTGCTGTGAGCTGTGATGCCACGGCACTCTACCCAGGGCGACATAGTGAGACTGTCTCAAAAAAAAAAAAAAAAAGATTCTCTTCTCGAGAACAAATAGCTTTGGTACCACAGGTCATTTTCAGATGCTGTGCATTACAGTCACTATCCTTCAGAGAAGTTTTGGTGTGCCACTAGAATTCTTTTAACAGACAGCATCTTCCCTTCTCCTGCTGTTATCACCTCTCACTCAGACACCTGCTACTTCAAATGTTTCCCCATCCTGCCCCATCAGCCCCCTCAGGTAATCTCAGCTCTCATCACAGCAGCAGATGTGGTACTGGACTTCTCTCTCTCTGCCACACAGCAGTTAGTGCTCACAGCCAGCTCCCCACAGGGACGGTGGAAGGAGTCAGTGATGAAGGAAGGTCCTCAGCAGTGGCATGGGATTCTCCCCTCACATTTGGTGTGTTCTAAACCAGCAGGCAATAAAACTGCCCTTGAACCTACTTCCTTTGCTTGTGTGATTTTTAAAAAATGCTAAGCACAGATTTTGCATTTCATCTCTAGCAGAAGCGCTTTGAGGATGGAAGCTGCTATCCTCGCCCTTAAAGTCTGCAAGGGCCTGATGGTAAAAAAGGACCAGAAAGGCCATCTAATCTCACATATCACCCAACTCTCAGGGGCCCTCTAGCTCTATTCAGACAGACGCTAGCAGCGACTGCACCAGCTCCCAAGATGACCCACACCCTTATGGAACACAATGGAGAAGCCCAGGAGCAAGCACTTACTCCAAGGCCATTCTCCAAAAGCAGTCAAAAGGGGCACCTTTTTGCAGCACCTGTATAAGGTGCTAGCCACATACACCAAGGCTGGCCAGTTCGAACCCAGCCTGGGTAGGCTAAAACAATGACAACTGCAACCTAAAACTAGCCAGGCATTGTGGTGGGCACCTGTAGTCCCAGCTACTTGGGAGGCCGAGGCAAGAGAAATGCTTAAGCTCAAGAGTTTGAGGTTGTTGTGAGCTATGATGCCACAGCACTCTGCCAAGGGTGACATAGTGAAAAAAAAAAAGTCTACTTATGGAAGTTTTAATGTGGTATAAACAAACAGAGAAATACTAACTCCAATACTGCTATAAACAATGACGTTTCAAAACAGCTTATCAAATAAGAACTTGGAGATTGCTATAAATCTCTAGGTCTTCTGATATGAGTCAAAGCATTGACTTCTAATCTTAACTTTCTAGATTATCCCAAAGAAAACTCCCATCCAGAGGTGTATGTTTTGGTCCTCTGGAAATCCTAAGAAGAGAGACTTTGTGCAAAGGTGTGGACATACCTATTCCTTCCATTGTTCAGACTCCCAGCACCAGGAGCTGCAATAGACTCCTAATTCACAGAACTGGCAAGTGGTCTTCTGCTCCACTATAGCAGGACTGAAAGTCCCACTGAAAAGAATAGTGCGTACCACAGGATCTCAGCACCCACGATGGGCAACTTGCTGTTTATCATCTCCATCCCCTAGTTTTTGGGAAACAGCAGCTACCTGCTCTCAGACAATCATTTCTATCCCAATTTCTACCACATGGTGCTGGGAAGGGGAGACACTCACAGGGCTCCACATACCCCAAACAGGGCTAGAGTCCTGCCCATGATTTTCCAAACACAGTTATGCCTGAGAGAAGGGCTGGAGGTGGGGTGGGTAAGAAAGAGCTCTCTCTCCATTAGAAAGAACCCTGTG
Organism: Perodicticus potto; assembly: GCA_963574655.1. Classification (NCBI taxonomy): domain Eukaryota; kingdom Metazoa; phylum Chordata; class Mammalia; order Primates; family Lorisidae; genus Perodicticus; species Perodicticus potto. Next base: position 7,969 of record CAUYRH010172032.1, on the reverse strand, counting down.
AAGATGGACACCTGGGCATTCCCTGTGGGCAGGAAATGAGCCTCTTGGTTTCTACCTGCCCAAGGGATGCCCAAACTCCTTAATTCAGCTATTCTCAGGATCTTTTCTGGCTGATACTAAAGATGGGCTTCTGTCACTGGCAATAATAAGAGTCCCGACAGCCAATACAAGAAGCCCTGAAAATATGTTTTTACAAGAGGCTGGTCTACTGCTATGGCTGTTTTACACTTGATAGACCAACATTTAGGGCGGTGCCTGTGGCTCAGTGGGTAGGGTGCCAGCCCCATATACCAAGGGTGGGGTGTTCGAACCCGACCCCAGCCAAACTGCAACAAAAAAATAACCAGGCATTGTGGCGGACGCCTATAATCCCAGCTACTCGGGTGCCATGGGTGCCAAGCCAGCCACCAGAAGAAATCTTACAAGTCAGCTAAACAATGACAACTGTAACAAAAAATAGCCAGGCATTATGGTGGGTGCCTGTAGTCCCAGCTACTTGGGAGGCTGAGGCAAGAGAATCACTTAAGCCCAAGAGTTTGAGGTCGCTATGAGCTGTGATGCCATGGCACTCTACCAAGGACGACATAGTGAGACTCTGACTCTAAAAAAAAAAAAAAAAACCACTGGGTAAAAGAACACCCTAGTCAATAAATGGTGCTGGAAAAACTGGACAGCCATATGCAGAAAAATGAAATCGGATCACTAGCTCTCACCATATACAAAAATTTAACTCAAAATTCATAAGGCTCGGCGCCTGTGGCTCAACGGGCTAAGCCACGTACACCTGAGCTGGCAGGTTCGAATCCAGCCCGGGCCCGCCAATCAACAATGACGGCTGCAACCAAAAAATGGCCGGGCATTGTGGCGGGCACCTGTAGTCCCAGCTACTTGGGAGGCGGAGGTAGGAGACTCGCTTGAGCCCAGGAATTGGAGGTTGCTGTGAGCTGTGATGCCATTGCACTCTATCCAGGGTGACAGCTTGAGGCTCTGTCTCAAAAAAAAAAAAAAAGATTTATAAAAGTATTAAACATAAGACCCAAAACAAGAAAAACAGACCAAGACCCCAAATGCAAATCAGCAACAATAAAAACAAATGGAACTCAATTTAAACTAAAGTGTCTGCACAGCAAAGGAAATAACAGAGTAAATAGACAACCTACAGAATGGGAGAAAACGTTCACAAAACCATACATCTGACAAAGGGCTAATACCTAGAATCTACTTAGAACTCAAATCACCAAGAAAAAACAACCCCACCAAAGAGTGGGTGAAAGACATGAATAGATTTTGTTTTCAAAAGATTACAAATGATAAATAAACACACAAAAAATGCTCAACATCACTACTTAGGGAAATGCAAATTAAAACCATAATGATATACCACCCCTTATCTCTGTTGGAGCAGCCATTATTAAGAAGTAAAAAAAACAACAGATACTGGTATAGATGGGTGAAAGGGAATGCTTAGACACTGTTGGTGGGAAGGTAAATTATTGTAACAGCTATAGGAAATAGTTTGGGGATTCCTCAAAGAACTAAAAGCAGACCTACCCTTTGATCTAGAAATCCCACTGCTAGTCATCTACCCAAAGGAAAAGATATCATTTCATTAAACAAAGAAAGCTACATTCAAATGTTTATCTCAGCACAATTCATATTTGCAAAGATACAGAATCAACTCTAAGTGTCCATCTATTAACAAGTGAATAAAGAAAATGTGGTATGTGTGCACATATCAACATACATACACACACCATGGAGTACTACTCAGCCATAAAAAGGAATGAAAATGTCTTTTGCATTAACTTGGATGGAACTAAAGACTATTATGTTAAGTGAAGTATCTCAGGAATGGAAAAACAGATATCACGTTTTCTCAATTATAAGTAGGATCTAAATGAAGGCTACAACATAGGCACAAAGAGACATAAAGGACACTAGAAACTGGTTGGCACCCATGGCTGAAGGAGTAGGGCGCCGGCCCCACATGCTGGGGGTTAAAACCCAGCCCCAGCCAAAAACTGAAAAAAAAAAAAAAAGACACTAGAAACCAAGAAAGGGGTTGGGATGGCAGAAGGTAAGGGATAAAAATCTACCTATCAGGTTCAATGTACACTATGTGGTGATGGGTACACTGAAAGCCCTAACTTCAGTATTATACAATTCACCCATGTAACAAAAACCACTTGTAACCTCTAAATCTATTGAAATAAAAAAATAGAAATAAATAAAAACCAGCCTCCAAAGTCTTACAGACCAAAGGTTAGAAGTAAAGATAAAGAAAAGGAAACTATTGCCTAGCCAGGTTTCCCAGATTTTAGGATGGACCCTGGAAAGATTGGATTTTCATTAATGGCAGGACCTGTGGGATCACCGTCCAAAATATCTGCCAAACAGCTACCAGTCCTCCATTTCTACCTGACATTAACAACAGCCAAACAAGAGAAGTCCTCTGGCTCATGTCTCAGTTCAGAAGACTGGCAAACATGACTCCAAAGTTGACCCCCACACCGAAGACCTGAAAGCCAGGGTCAAAGGGTCAGTGTCAATGATAAGGGCAACATTTACTTCTCCTGCGGACTGACTGAGTCTGACAGGGAAGATAGCAGCAGCACTTTATAGATCATTTGTGAGAACATCTGGGATGAATAGGGCTTTTCACTGCCTCCTCCTCTCAAGCCTCTTTTGTAGAGATGTAGGCAGCAACAAAGGAGAGATTTATCACTATGAGCCCGTTCGGCAGCTGTTTTCTTGTTATTCCTTGTTTAACTTCTCTCAAGAGAGTGAAGTTATCTACCTGGCTAAACAGGTGTTAAAGGCAGGTGATTTTGTTTCCATTAATTTTCTTAAATAGATCAGACTATAGGGTTATCTCATGTACTCATGGGGAAAACTTGCCCTGTGTCTGATAAATCACAAGGTGTGTGCTTGGTAGGAATGTTAGATTCTGCTCTCCATTGGTTTCAGCATCTTCAAATCTCTAATTCTAATAGTAAGCAGAATTTAAGAGCTACAGCCCATCCCTAACCCTTGGCTCCTGAATTCTCTCATCTTTAATAATATGTTAGAAGTGAAGTGAAGTTGAAGGCTTTCAAGTTGTCAGGACAAGAAAAAAAAAAAAAGATTAAGAAAAGCCTGACATTTCACTTCAAAGCTAAGCTAAATAATCATATTAATCACTATACTCAGTTTCATGTTCTAAACTACTTTAAGGAGAGTTTAACATAAAACATGAAAAAAATATTTTTAGAAAGTTTTTTTTTGAGACAGGGTCTCGCTTTGTCACCGCCACCCCCCCACCCCCCATATAGCACCCTGGTGTCATAGCTCACAGCAACAGCTAACACTTGGGCTCAAGTGATTCTCTTGTCTCAGCCTCCCAAGTAGTTGGGACTACAGGTACCCACCACAATGCCCGGCTAATTTTAGAGATGCGGATCTCAGTCTAGCTCAGGCTGGTCTCGACCTCATGAGCTCAGGTGATTCGCCTGCTTGGGTTTCCCAAAGTGCTGGGATTATAGGAGCCACTGCGCCCGGCCATTTTTAGAAAATTTTAAAGATCAAGATCCCCTAAACCTGTAAATGTAACCTCCAGGTCTGGGTGAACTGTCCAGTAGTAATCTTCCATATGAAAAGGCCCACAGTATTTGAATTCTGTACTGTAACTGTGTAATTAGCTGCAACAAGGAACTCTCCTACCTCCCTCACACACACACACACACACACACACACACACACCAAATCCATCCTCAGTTGTAAACAGCCGCTATCTTCTGGGGCCTCTTTACACTGGACAAAATCGAAACCTGTCTGCCACCCCAGGCCTTCAATTACCTTCAATTTTCTCCTACTGTAGAGCCATTTTCACAAGGAGCAAACATTCGGTGGCACATTTCTTTCTCTTTATCCATATAGTCTCTGTAATAGCTGTTGAGAGAATATACACTAGTTAGAGAAAGTCTATCTTTGTAGGAGGTGACATCTGGTGGCTGGAATTCTGCACTCATTCAGAAACACTAAAAATTTAGGTCTTAAGCTGAATCAGAAGGGATGGAAGCAACACTGGAAAGGTGGTGGAGATCAGAAAGCACCCAAGAGCTATTCAGGAAGCCCTTGGGCGGGAAGTCCTTAACATGAAGAGATGGCAGCCTTGATGGGCAGGAGCCTCTCTCAGTGAGGCTCCAGGCTGAGTCTTGCCAAGTTACCCCTCATAATTAGCAGCTTCTAGCCTATTTTGAGATTTTTCTTTCTTTCTGTTTTTTGAGATTTTCTTGCTAAACGATGGTCAGATCCCCAAATTTCTGCAACTAACTTGACAGCATAATTTTAAATATGAGAAAGGAAACAGCTGGAAAGTCCTAAAAAGATGGATATGTAACCACTGGTTCCAAATACAAGAGATGCACACATCTCAGACTCTTAATGTCAAGAAAGATTTAACTGGCACTCTGGATTGACTATTTAACGTTAAGAGGACTAACGAGAGGATCTTATCAATACAGAAGAAAGTACGACAGGCGTAGTGGCACACACCTCTAATCCCAGCACTTTTGAAGGCCAAGGTGGGAGGACTGCTTGAGGACAAGTGCTCAAGATCAGCCAGGGAAACACAGTGAGACTTTTGTCTCTACAGAAAAATTTAAAATCAACCAGGCATGGTGGTACATACTGGTAGTCCCAGCTACCAGCTACTTGGGAGGCTGAGATTGGAAGATTACTTGAGCACAAGTATTAGAGGCTGCAGTGAGTTATGATCATGCCATTGCACTCCAGGCGGGGTAACAGAGCAATACTTAAAACCCCTTTTAAAAGTTTCATTGCAAAACCTCTCTAGTGGCGCTTATTTATAGGGTAAGAGGAAGAGAGAGGTGGAAAACGATCCAGACATTTGTAGCTTGGCAGTCAGTCTGTCTGACTGCCTTGCTGGGAACTGCTATTTCAGCACACTGAGAAATTCAGAAAACCAGCTCTAGCAGGGGCTGCCTCATAACACGTTCTGGACAACATTCCCAGATAGTCCTTTACCCAGGTAGGTGGACCAGAATTGCATCCATGTCACATACCCTCTGTTCACATTCCTGCAGAGGTCTCACCTGGCCAGTTTCTTCAGCTCATTATTGACGTCATGATTGAAGGGCTGTTCCTTCTGGGCTCGGACTAGAAAATCTCGGGCTTTCTCATACTCAGACATGAGAAGACAAGCCTGTCATAAAGGATAGAGTTTTAAAATTATATTTAGGAAAGCGAGCATGTTTGCAGTAACTGAGTTGAGTACTGCTGCTATCTTTTCTTGGACATCTGTTCTCAAGTCCTTACTCTCCAACTCACCTGTCCACACCTGAAGAGGGCCTTAGCATTTTTTTGGTCAATGATCAAGGCCTGCTCTCCAAAGCGCAAGGCCCTGGCCGGCCTGTCTAGCTTCAGGTATGTGAAGGACAGGTTCAGGAGGACGAGAAGCTTGGCAGCCTCCACCAGGTGCTGCTCTTCAAGGGGTGCTTCTCGTCGGTGGAGAAGCAACAAGGCCTGTGGAGAAGGAAGGCAGATGGTCAAGACAAGTAATGATCTTATCTATAAAACCCAGAAGGATCCATATATTTAAAAAAGAGCTAAAAATGAGTTCAGCAAGGTTGCAGGACACAAGACTAATATATAAAAGTCAGTTGTGTTTCTACATTCCAGCAATGAACAATCCAAAAATGACATTAAGAAGCAACTCCATTTACAATAGGATCAAAAAATAAATAGAAATAAACGTATAAGTGTATACGCTGAACACTACACTTCTACACTGAACACTACGAATTATTAAAAAAAATAATATGCAAATAAATAAAAAGGCATCTCATGTTCATGGACTGAAAGACTTAATACTGTTAAAAGGGTAATATTCCCCAAGCTGATAGATTCAATGCAACCACTATCAAAATTTCAGCAGCCCTTCTTGCAGAGATGGATAAGGTGATTAGAAAATTCACATGGAAATTCAAGGGACTCTGAATAGCCAAGACACTCTTGAAAAAGAACAAAGTGGAAAGACTCATACTTCCCAATTTCAAAACTTACTAAAGCTATAGTAATTAAGCCAGTGTGGTAAAGGCATAAGGACAGACATTTGGATCACTGGAATGAAACTGAGAGTTCAGATTAAGAGACCAGAAGTAGGGCAGCGCCTGTGGCTCAGTGAGTAGGGCATCAGCCCCATATACTGAGGGTGGCGGGTTCAAGCCCGGCCCTGGCCAAACTGCAACAACAACAACAACAAAAAAAAATAGCCGGGCATTGTGGCGGGCACCTGTGGTCCTAGCCACCCTGGAGGCTGAGGCAAGAGAATCACCTAAGCCCAGGAGTTGGAGGTTGCTGTGAGCTGTGTGATGCCAAGGCACTCTACCGAGGGTGATAAAGTGAGACTGTCTCTAAAACAAAAAAATAAAAAAAACAAAGAGTCCAGAAGTAAATCCATACAACTATAGTCAACTGATTTTTTTTTTAACAATGTCATCAAAACTACTCAATGGGGGGAAATAATAGTCTTTTCAACAAATTGTGCTGGACACTTGGCTATCAAATGAACAAAGGTGGACCCATACCTTCCATTATATATAAAAGTTAACTCAAATGATCACAGACATAAAAGTAAGAGATAAAATGTAAGACTCTTAGAAGCACAGGTATAAATCTTTGTGACCTTGGTAAACCACCGTTTGTTCAATATAACACCAAAAGCAGAAATAAGCAAAGAATAAACTGAACTTCATCAAAATTTAAAATTTTGTTTCAAAGGACCCTACTAAGAAAATGAAAAGACAACTAACAGAATAGCAGATATTTTCAAATCACATTTAATAAGGGTCTAGCATCCAGAATATAAAAACAACTTTTACAACTCAATAATAACAAAGACAACCCAATATGTAAAAAAGATTTAAAGACATTACTCCAAACATCATGTACAAATGGTCAATAAGTCCATGAAAATATGCTCAATGTCATTAGTCATCAGGGAAATGAAAATCAAAACCACAGTGAGATACCACTTCGCACCCACTAGGATGGCTGCAATTTTGAAAATGTAAAGTAAGTGCTGGGAAGGATGTGAGAAGTTAGAACACTTGTACACTGCTGGTGGGAATGCAAAATGGTGCAGCTGCTGTAGAAGTTTGGCAGTTCCTCAAAAATTTAAACACAGGGCTACCATATGACTCAGCAATTGCACTTCTAGGTGCACACTCCAAGAACTGAAAACATATGTCCACCCAACAACCTATACACAAAAGTTCACAGCAGCATTATTCATAACCAAAAACTGAAAGCAACCAAAATGGCCATCAAATGATAGGCAAATAAAAGGCAACAGAATCATACAACAGAATATTACTCAGCCTTAAAAAAGAATGAAGTGTGTGGGTGGTGCCAAAGGAGGAGGGCGCCAGCCCCATACTCCGGAGGTGGTGGGTTCAAACCCAGCCTGGCCAAAAACTGCGCAAAAAAAAAAAAAAAAAAAAGAATGAAGTTTGGGACATCCTATGACACAAATGAGCATTCAAAACATTATGCTAAGTGAAATAAGCCAGCCACAAAGAGTCATGTATTTGATGAAACTATTTTACAAGAAAGGCACAGAATAGGCAAATCCACAGAAACAATGTAGAATAGAGGTTACCAGGGATTGGGGATGTAGGCGGAATGGTAACTGCTAACAGGCACAGGGGTTCATTTATTAGGTAATGAAAATGTTCCATAATTAAATATTGGTAATGGTTGCAGAATCCTGTAAATCTACTAACAACCACTAACCTATATGCTTTTTCTATTTTTAAATTTTTTCTTATTTTTTTTTTTTTTTTTGAGACAGAGCCTCAAGCTGTCACCCTGGATAGAGTGCCGTGGCAACACAGCTCACAGCAACCTCCAATTCCTGGGCTCAAGCGAGTCTCCTGCCTCTGCCTCCCAAGTAGCTGGGACTACAGGC
>CAUYRH010172029.1:0-32500 GCA_963574655.1 Perodicticus potto | reverse complement strand
AATTTCTTTCTGGGGAAAGAAGCTGACTACCCTGCTATAAAAAAGCCTAAGGAAGCCAAGTGGAAAAGCCCTGGAAAATAAGATGTATGCAGAGAGATGAAGAAGGTAAAAATCACAGAGGTGCACCAGACGTGAGAGTGAAGAAGCCATCTTGAAAACCAGCCCATCATCCTCAGCCAATGCTATGATGATTAAAAATGAATATCCAAGTTGTATCCCTTTTAAATTCCTGACCTGCAAAATTTTGAACAAAATAGTTAACCTAAGGTAGTAAGTTTTGGTGTAGTTTTTAATAAGGTAATAAATAGGCAAAATAGCAAGGAAAGGAAAGAATTTTGAAGATGTATGAATGCGAAGAAAAAAGGACAAGGTTAGAAACTGAGTATATCTTGTAAGCATTTAATTTCTTGGTTTTCTTTCCTTTGGCTCATGGAGTAAAATCACACATACCCTACATCTATCAATTCTCTTTTCTAAGTGGAAATTCTTTTTGTTATCCCACCTTTTAGTAATCTCCCCTAAGTTAAGTACATGCAGCCTGGACCAGGGTATTGTGGAAGATGAAAAAATGGATCAACACAGAGAAGACTCAGCCCAACATTTGGTCCTCTGCAAAAGCCAGTCCTTTAGACCCAGTTTTCCAAGTTTAGGACCCCCTTTCCTATAAAATTTTGTATTTTTCACTGTGTAAAAAAAAAAAATACACTAACAGGTATTTGATATGCCTGAAATATTTTCTATCATATTCCCCAAATCGCATATACAGATCTGAGTCACAAATAGAAAATAATAAAGTCCAATCATCAGTATAGTATGTATAAAGAGTCAAAGAGTAAGGAGTACAGGTTTTGAGCCTGAAGTCAGGGTATTTTTTGAACCTAGATACTGCCATTGGAAACTATGTAGCTTTGGATAAGTTTGTTAAACTACCTTGTGTCTTGGAATCTATATCATAAAATGTGAATAATCATAATATTGAAAAGTGAATTTGAGGCCTGACAATTACATTCACAAACTTGCCTCCATGTGCTTCCATTGGTAGCACTGTACAAACAACTCAGTAAAGTTTCATAACTTTGGTATATCAGTGCCTTGCAGTTGTGTTTGTGTCAATGTGTGGCAGTGTCTTGCTGAGTGGTATTCATTGTTGTTGTGTGTTTTTGTGTGCTATTTCAAGAATGTTGGAGCTTGAATTAGGGCAACAAACAAACATTTGTAAAATTTCTTGTTAAATTTGGGAAGAGTGGAAGTGAAATCAGGCACATGTTAAGTCCAAGTTTATAGGGATAATGCCATGAAGAAAATAGCAATGTATAAATGAATTAAACATTTTTCTGAAGGGAGAGAAAGAGAAAGCATCCCTGATGAAGAAAGGTCACCATGGCCAGTAACAAACAAAACTGACAGAAACATTGCAAAAATTTGTTGAATTATACATCAGAATTTTCAACCAACTGTGAGAAACATACCACACCAAGAGAACATTGATATAGAAACAGTTGGGAAAATTTCAACTGAGAATATTGGCCAACATTATGGCTCTTGCATCACAACAAGGCACCAGCTCACAGGGGACTGTCTGTGAGAGTTTTTAACAAATAACTGTGTTGAAACACTCTCCCTACTCTCCTGATCTGGACCCAAATGATTTTTTTTCTTTACATTAAAGATAAAGGAAATATTGAAGAGAAGACATTTTGATGACATTCGGGACACCAAGGGTAATACATGCATAATGACAAATTTCATGGCCCTTCCAGAAAAAAGAGTTCCAAACTGCTTTTTAAGGGTGGACTAGATATTGGCATCAGTGCATAGCTACCCAAGAGGAGTAATTTGAAGGTGTGACTGTAGTGATATTCAGCAAGGAGTTATAGAGCACTTTTTCTAGGATGAGTTCATGAAATTAATTCTCAGACTTTGTAATCATAATATTGCCCACTGTGCCCAACCAACAGCATTATCGTATTAAAAGTAATAGTGACTTCTTTATACCTTCCTTGTATCTGATATCAGTGTTTTTCAACCTTTTTTATCTCACGGCACACTTGAACTTATAGTTAAACTTCCGTGACACACTTAAATTACGTTGATCAAGAAAAAAAGAGAATAAAAAAGGAATATACTTACTGTGCTTTGAACATCTTTTAAAAAAATTTAATTAATGATCTTTAAAAATTTTAATGGCACACCTGTGTTCCACGGCACACTGGCTGAAAATCACTGCTTCATTCCTTCCTTATACAGGCCCTGTACCTGAGCAACTGGTCATCCTCATTTACACCCTGCAAGTGAGGTATTATGAACTTCTGAGGCTTAGTCTTTTCCCAACAGCACACAGCTGGTATATGGCAGAGCCAGTATTTGTTTAACATTAGAACCATTTTCTTTTTATTAAACATTGCTACTTCTCTATAATTACTGTTTTACATGGTATTGGTGTTTATCTCTTGGACAGCTCCTGAAAGTAGTATCTGGTCTTTTCTTTTCAGGACCTACATCACTTAGAAGCACAGGCCTGACCAAAAGAAAAAGTTCTAGTAAATATTTATGGAAAGATTATATGTCAAAATTATAAAATCCATAATTACAACCCTACAGCCAACTTCAGCTAAATGGGAAAAAGTTGAAATTGTTCTCCCTAAGATCTAGAATAAGACAAGGGTACCCACTGTCACCCCTTCTATTCAACATAGTGCTAGAAGTCCAAGATAGAGCAATCAAGCAAAAAACAAAAAATACAAACAAACAAACAAAAAACATTAAAATCAGGAAAGAGGAACTCAAACTATCATTTTTCGCTGGCAACATGACCTCAAAATGACCTCTAGAAAATCCCAAAGACTCCACCAAAGACTCCTGGAACTGATAAATTCAGCAAAGTCTCAGGTTACAAAGTACATAAATCAGTAGCATATATATCTATCAATTATAATCAAGGTGAGAGTCCAATCACAGACTCAATAAAAACTCAATACCATTTAAATAGCTACACACAAAAAAAATACCTACGAATATATTTAACCAAGGAGGTAAAAGATCTCTGCAAGGAGAACTACAAGCCACTGAGGGAAAATTTGCAGAGAACACAAATAGAAAAGATACCTTGGTCATGGATCTTGGTACAAATAACATCATTAAACTGTCTATCCAAATCCAAAGTGATTTGCAGATTCAATGCAATTTCTATCAAAACAACAAAGTCATATTTAACAGATCAAGCAAAAATAATGCTAAGCCTTCATGTGGAACCAGAGCCTGAGTAGCCAATGCAATCCTTAGCAGAAATAACAAATCCAGGGGCATCATATTACCAGACTTCAAACTATAGCACAAGGCTATAGCAACCAAAATGGCATGGTATATGTACAAAAATAGAGACATAGACCAATGGAACAGAATAGAGTACCCAGATACAAAACCATCTACCTACAGTCAACTGATTTAGATGAAACAGACAAAGCACAGGGGAAATTAAGACCTATTTAATAGTCACATGCCAATGAGGGGGGTCAAGTAAAGTTTGTTTTTGCATATTTGGTTGTCCAAGTTAACTAGATGTGTGAAAACTACTTCCATTAGGTCAGTTCCTGACCTCCCACCTTTGGTTTTTAATAAATGGCACTGGGAAAACTGGATAGTCACAGAAGAATGGCTTTTATTAAACAATCCAAAAACAACAGATGTTGGCATGGATACAGAGAAAAAGGAACTCTATACATTGTTGGTGGGATTGCATGTTAGTACAACCTCAATGAAAAACAGTATGGTAATTTCTCAAGACCTAAAAGTAGACCTATCATTCAATATAGCTATTCCACTACTGGATATCAACCCAAAGGAAAATAAGTCATTTGATCAAAAAGACACCTGCACTCAAATGTTTATCACAACACAATTCACAATTGCAAAGACTTGGAAACAACCCAAGTGCCCATCAATTCATGAGTGGATTAACCAAATGTGTTATATGTATACCATGAAGTACTACTCAGCCATAAAAATGGATGAATTAATGTCTTTTACAACAATTTGAATGGAACTGGAGGCCATTATACTAAATGAAGTATCCCAAGAATTGAATAACAAACATCATAGGTACTTGCCATTAAAATGTAACTAGGTGATAAGCACTTATATGCACAGAGGAATGTAAAACATAGTGCAAATCAAGCAGGGAGGTGGGAGGAAATGGGGCAAGTCTACCTAAAGGGGACAATGAACCTCATTTGGGTGATGGGAAAACTTATAGATATGACTCAGGCATTGCAAAAACAATCTATCCATGTAACCATAAACATTTTTACTGCCTTAATACATTGAAATTAAAAACAAAAAAAAGAATCAAAAAGGAATTTTTGTACTCTATTATGAACCTAGACTACAAAAATGACACCATTATCACCTTGACATATGAAAAGAACAGTCAACATCAACAAATATATTACAGTAACCACAGACACACTATTAAAATCACAACTCTGACACTCATTGTCAACTAGAGCCAATTCCTTTAATCCAAAGAGAATAAAATCCTTTCACAGTCTTTGGCTTCAGAAACAAAATTGATGTAATACCTTTTGAAAGTTTTGAGCTATCTCAAAATCTCAGGTAAAAAAAAAAAATCATGCATTGGTATTTTAAATGAAAGTAAGAAATAATGTCTATGTTCATGCTAAGTGTCAAGGCTGTGATTTTCCAATAGTCTTGCATTCCTCTAAGTAAAATGCTATCTACATCTCACAACTGGTGGATGTAAAGATTGTGAAACAAAATTGGGCATAATCCATCAAACTCAAACCCTTTGCCAACTTTAACTACTCACTCTGTGGAGCACAGGAACTAGGTAAAAATTTATGGGAAAATACTTAAATCAAAACTGACTGCTATTGATGTATATCTCCTAGCGGAATTGGCTCTTTCCCCTTTGATTTAAATTCCCATACAGCACTGGCCATTTGTATTTCCCTTCTCTCTCCAGCAGAACAAAGTAAAAGTTAGTGTTTTTGAGTAGCTCGTATACATAGACATGGAATGAGGTACTTCCTTGAATCACCACAAAAACCATAAGACAGATGAGATATTCCCAATTTAAATATAAGAATATTGAAGCCGAAGTAATCTGAGCAAAGGAGAGAAAGAGAGCATATTATATATAAAACAGGTCCACGTGTTTCTGGTTTTATAATATAAGAACTTGTTGTTTGGGGGCAAGAGAGAGAATAAAGGTGCTCTAAAAATGCCTTTCAAAGTGCAATGAGGGTAAATGATTTCCTCATTCTATTTACTGTCTGCAGTAACATGATCTTTACTGGAAAAGAGAGACTCCACTCACCGTTCAGTGCTGAAGACGGCCCAGATATCCCTCCCAGAGAAGTTCTTCACACCTGACTCTCCAGTGGCCTCCCTCATGGCTACCCAGCTTGTTCTGATTTCTTCCCTTCTTGCTCCTAACTCAATTTTTAGAACGTATATTCAGATGTTTTTCCTACCTATAAGCATTACTTCTTTTAATAGGAATTACAGATTCTTATTATCTAAACCTAGCTATGCTATAATTACCTGTTACCCTGCCTCCGTTTCAAGAAACTCCTACCCTAGAATTACCTGTTTGGGCAAAGATCCAATTTTGTTTACTTCAGACACATGACCACAAGAACACACGTGTCAATGACTTAGATCAAGTGTTTTCAAACCTGGATATACAATTGTGTGTGGAAATTTCAGGAAATATAGATACCTAGACCTCTATCCCGGACCAAGGAAACCATGATCTCTGAAGGTAGTGCACAGGTAAAACTCCAGTTCAGATCTCTCAACTATAAGGCAATATTTCTACTAGAGGACTGACTTGAAAATCTCCAAAAGCCTGGTATTCTAGAGAAACCTCTTGCAACCAGTGAGCCCTGATTTGAATTAGATCTCTGCCTGAGGCTGTTTCTCTGGCATTCCAACACAATGAATGGCAAGTTCAGTCAATAAAAAGGAGACTTTGGGGTGGTTGTTGTGTATCATTCAAAACAACCAGTCAGGTGACTAACATTTCCTATCAGTCAGAGATTTGTGGCCCATTTGACAGAGATGTATGATGACCTTAGGTTTCTCCACCTGTTGGGAGGCTGGCAGGATTTGGAGATCATCTGTCATCTGTAGAGATAAGTGATGGGAGTCCCAAATTCTGCATTTTCCCCCTGACTAGCTGTAGATTCCTTAAACCTGGCTTGCAAGCTCACATATCCACAGGAGTCTGGGAGGTAAGGTAAGTGACAGAAGGGATTTAGGTAGGGGCCGTGGCTAGCTAGAGAGGCTTGGGAGCTCACGCCCCACCTAAAGTGGGTAGATAGATACTACTTCACTTTCAGCAATGGGGTTTTTTGTTGCCTCTGGATTTGCTTTATTATTTTCTGCATAGTTACACAACCGAGTCTCGGATTTCTCTCTAGCAATTTCTGGTGACCACATCACCAGTTAAACACTCTGAATCCCCAAATCTAGAATTCAAAGGCTTCTATCAAATGAGGAGACTTTCTTATGCTCTAGTCTGGCTTATCTTTATTCTTCAGTTTGGATTTTTGGCTTCTTGAAACACACTTTCTTTCTGAAACTATACTTGACTTGCCAATGTCCATCTGATCACTTGAATTGCATTCGTCTTCCCAGTTGAAAAAAGACCTCCATTCCCCTCTATCCACTGACCACATCCTTCACCTCTTCCTTATGTTGCTCTCCTTTCCTCTTGTGTCATTATCCCTCCACCCACTTACTTCCCTTGTCACTTTTCCCCATGACCTTCTAAATGGTCTTCAGTTTATTTTACTCGTCTAAAGTTTTATTCCCTTTAAAAATACCAAGCCATACCCCAAACCAATGATCACCTCTGTCCTCTAACTTCAAAAAAGGCATTATTAAAATTGTTGTATAAAAAAAAATTACTGGAAAAGTACAATAAATTTCTACTACAACCTGCCATTTATTCAGTAATGCCTCACATCCATCATGCACTTGTAATATAGACTGTTTTTCTTTCTTTCTTTCTTTTTTTTTTTTTTTGCAGTTTTTGGCTGGGGCTGGGTTTGAACCCACCACCTCCAGCATATGGGGCTGATGCCCTACTCCTTTGAGCCACAGGTGCCCCCCAAGCTTTTTTTTTTTTTTTTTTTTTTGTAGAGACAGAGTCTCACTTTATCACCCTCGGTAGAGTGCCATGGTGTCACACAGCTCACAGCAACCTCCAACTCCTGGGCTTAGGCCATTCTCTTGCCTCAGCAACTGGGACTACAGGCGCCCACTACAGCACCCGGCTATTTTTCTGTTTTACAGTCTGGCAGAGGCTGGGTTTGAACCTGCCACTTTCGTCATATGGGGCCGGCACCCTACTCAATGAGCCACAGGTGCCGCCCTTATAGACTATGTTTTTATGTGAGATGCTGGTTACTGTGTCATCTCTAAACAAAAGTGACCCAGAAAAAGTGTAATGTCTCTCTGCACCAACATACTACATGGTAAAACTAATAAATGAATTAATTACTTTAATTACAAATTAAAAAAGCCATGAGCCTAAAGTATCACAGAGGTATCAAACCCTGCACTTCTGGGAATATCTTCTCTCAACAAGCCTTGCAGAAAAGACTTTAAGAGAAAAAAATTGCAAAATAGCACCCAAGCAAAATTAAAATGACATTTAGATTCCCCACTCTTCAAATCATAAGTTGTCATCAAAATAGCAACAAATAGTTTGTCTAGCCACTCACTAAAGAAATACATTCATTTGGGCTAGATGCTAAATCAAATAAAATTTAATATCCTTTGGAATCATCATAATTTCAGAGTAAATTTAAGTGCAAAAAACATAAGTCATATTGATTAATTTGAGTACATCCAATTTTTATAGGAAACTTTTGCTTATAAAATGAAAGGCTCAGGCTCAAAAGAAATCATTTTTATCTTAAAGTCATAAATTGATCTCATCCTATTAGGTTGTTTTTTTAAGCAAAAGAATTGTAAAGCTGGGTGCTCTGAGTATAACTTTATGTCACTATAAATCTTCGTTAAGTAAAATACAAATTGAACATGGAAATTTTATTTTGTTCTACAAAATACTATTCTTGAAGCTGGTAAAAATTTTTAAATTTATTTTCTGTTGTTATTTTTAAAACTCTCAAGTTTTCTAAACAAATTCTGCACCCACTCACAAGCAGAGTGTTGCGCTTCCTTTAGGCCTTTCTGTGCTAAGCGAGGAACAAACGATGTTCCATGAAGAAAAGGAAGACACAAATAAGTTTGACAATATATCAGGGGCTCTGCAGATTTCCAGATGAGTTGTCAAAAAATTATTACCCCTGTTCTTCAGACCAGTAGATTAAGGTATGCAAGCAATTACATAATTTTCTTTGAAGATCAAATGACATTTGGAGACTCTCTACAATGCAATAAGTCTTCAGTCCCAAAGGGGAAAAGCATTATGAATCCAGAATATTGAAACAAGTCACTGGAGGAACTGAGTTTATCTGTTTTGCTGCAGGACTTCCAAACACATCTGGGGTATAAAGATTTTCCCCCCAATACTTTATGCTTTAGATTATTTTGGAGGTTTCTAAGTAATTATGTTTCAGTGATACTCAGAAGAGGAACAAACTAAGCCCTCTGAAACAAGCAGGAACAAGTGGGTGGTAAAAAAGTAAAAAGGTAGGGGGTGGCACCTGTGGCAAGGAGTGGGGTGGCACCTGTGGCAAAGAGTAGGGTGCCGGCCCCATATACCAGAGGTGGTGGGTTCAAACCTGGCCCAGGCCAAAAACTGCAAAAAAAAAAAAAAAATAATAATAATAAAATTAAAAAGGTAGGGTTTGGGGTGTGTTGAGGAAAGTCAGTGCAACAGCACAGAATGGACTAAAGCTGGGCTTCTGGGTCTCATATCACAAGCAGTTTGGGGGAAAAAGAGACACCCTACCCCAATGCATGAGTTTACATGCTTGAGTGTAGGAGATTATAGATCATGGAGCAAATTTCTCAGAGGTTGACCTCCAGCCGTCTGACTCAGAATCACCAGGGCCTCTTGTTATGAAGGAGACTGAAGCTTCCACCACCAACTTATAAAATCGGAATGGCTATGCCCAGGGCCCAAGGGTCAGAATTTTTAAAGGTCCCCTGGGGTTTTTTAGACACACTAAGTTTTGAAAAGCACTACAAGTTATTCATGAAGGCAAAAATCCAAGCTCCAGCAATTGAGAATGCAGGTTTGAATCTCAGCTCTGTGAGACCAAGATGGGAACTCTAACGTATCTTCTTCACAAGGTCATGGTGAGAATTAATTAAATGAGATAATAATGTATGTGAAGCATGAAGGGCAGGTTCTCCATACACTGCACTATTTATATTCTGTGTAAAGTTTCTTAGCACAAACACATAGTCTCAGAAAGGCAGCTCCTGGTGCAGGATGGGGAAGAAAACCAGGGTTCTGATGAAGGCTTTGAGCACCTCAGTTTTCCACCTGAAGTTGCAGGGAATGAAACATCCCCACAGCAGCACATTTTGGTTCCCTTTTTGCGAACTGGGGTTTAATTTGACACAGATCAGGACACCAATCATTTACATTTGTACCAAAAGTGATGGACTTCTATGTTTCTATGAATTAGGAATCAAGGCTGATTTACATAATGTTTAGAAAGCTCACAAACTTTGTATTTTGTCAAAAATAATTGTGATTCTCCAAGGTTCCCCAACTGTGCCAATTTGGCTGGGGCTGCCTGCTTCGATTGCCAGCCTGCATCCAGATTTCTCAGTCTAATCTTTGGCAAGATCCTACTAACTCCAGTTTCAGGACCAAGTGACTGGCAGCAGCCCAACAGCCCAAGTGTGCACTCCTGCCAAATCGACACTGGCCAGGAAAAGCCTTCAAGAATGTGAAACAAAAGAGAGTCCTTTCCCCCAGTGTAGAACTCAACTGAGTTGGCCACCCTGCAACTGGTCATCCACACTCTCTCAGTCCAGGGCAAGCCGTCACCAAAGATGCCATTAGAGGCACAACGGAGGCTTAGTGGACAACTTTTCTTTATGGCCTGTAATTCAGATACTTAGAAAAGAAAGAGAGAGAGAGGGAAAAAAATGAGTCAAGTTGGTTCATGTCATATAAAAATGACATCCCTGCCATGGGTAAGTATTTTATCCACCTTGGTCATATACTCAGAGATTATGTACATGGCAGAAGGTGAAGTGTGAACTCTTTCTTAATTGTCTGAGTAATTGATCAGTACTCACAGTCCAAGATAGGGGGTGGAAGTTCACTTTACATCCTAAATTATCTTTCTGTGTAACCTACCTTGATCAATAGACCCTAAAATTGCCAAGTCCCCATTTCACTTTATAATCTATGCTAATAAATATAACCTGCTAATAAATATAACAGTGGCAGCACAGCCAGTAAACTTCACAATTCTGAACATAATTATTTTATATTGCCACTTTCAAGCACCAGAATACTAAAGACATAGTCATTTAGTAATAGGAGTTTATGTGGGGAGAGAGAGAGAGAGAAATCATCTTGATCCAGCTACTCACAATACGTTTGGGAAAAATAAAATCCAGAGCAATTATTACCAAACCTGAGACTCACCTGTCATTAAAATATACAAGTTATTATTTGCTCTTCTTTGAAAATCTGAGATATTTAGTCATAAACAGAAAGAAATGACATTATCTCTTTCTGTTTTATCACAATTCAACTAATTTGGAAATTTATTAACAGCTTGTCTCCAAAGGTATTTTTCCAGGCTATTTTAAACATTTGTCCTGAAAGGTACCATTTGATCTGTCAGCCCAGTAGTCTCAGATTGACAACTTAGGTTATCCTGTTACAGACTTGATAACATTTTTCCCTGATCTATTCTAAGACCCCTGGTACTGCAGAAAAATGTCTTCTAAAACCCAACAAGAAAATGAAGTCAGTATAAATAAGTGGTATTTCATGTGTACAGTGATTTAGATACACAAAGTATGCGCAAGTCTTAGAGGGTAGATGTGTATATGTTAAAATGCCTGCAGGTCAGTTAAAAGAGCAGAGTTGTAGCAATGTTTGATTCACAACTTTTGGATTCAAGGCATAAGAAGTTCTACATCCTGTGTCATCAGAAAAGCAATTGTCAATCCAGAGAGGCTATATTAAAGTGGTGTTGAAAACACCTGAAGCAAATTATACTAGGGGCACCAATAGAACTTGTAACAAGATGCAAAATTTACTCAAACTTTTTGTTTTCCAAAATGCCATGTAACTGCCATTTAACTACCTGGACTCATTTTAGCACAGACTTGGCCAAATAATGTTATTTGTTGAACATCTGAAGTGCCAAGGTAACCAAGTCACCCAGTTGCTTTGACATCATCTTAACTCAAACACAATATGCATATTTTCAATCAATTTACTTTGGATTCATTTTTATATATGAAACATGGTCAGTGTTCCATGAACACATTTTCAGAGGAAAGATTGCTATAAATATGATGTGATAATGACTGGAATGTTTCAGGGAAGGACAGGAGGAGAAAAGAAGGCAAGTGCAAACTCTCATAAAATTTAAAATAAACTGTGAACTAAGACTTGGCATTTCATCATTTTTAAACCAAAATCTAATTAGTAAGTTCTGTCCTTTAAAAGAATGTTGCAAGCTTTTCCTTAAATATTCAATTCAAGCTTTGAAAGAGTAAAGCTTAAGACTTTTGCTGTGACAATACGTTCAGCTTTCAAAATTTGAAAAAAAAGAAACAAGATGGGGTAAAAAAAAAACATAATAGGTAGGTAGGTAAATAGATAGATGGATGATAGATAAATCTGAGAAGTCTCATTTTTTAATGTCATCTTTGATTCTGAATCTCAATTAATTGCTTATAATTTAAACCTCATCTTCAAAAATGGATTTCCAACTCTTACAATAAAATAAAACCATCGATATGAAATGTTTTTAAGCAATAATGAAGGAAATTTATTAACCTCTTAAATCATTTCCATGATTAAACTTTAAAATTTAGTCTTGGATATATATATATTTGCTTTTCTGTAAGCAAAGCAAATATATATGTGTGTGTGCGTGTGTGTGCATATATATATATATATATACACATATATACATACATACACACACACACACACATACTTCTATTTATTATAATGAAAAAGAATCAGAGATAAATCTTTCTCCTAAAACCAAGTTCAGAAGTGATTTTTTTATATCAATCTCTATATGAGGCACAACCAAATGTGATAGATGCTACATACAATTTCAATGATGGATTATAAAGAATCAAAGAATGAATATTCTTTATATTACCACTGCTTATATTAAGGCTCAGTAAAACAGAGAACATAACAATTAAGCCTGACTCAGGGTTATATGTTCACAGAATATACTGAGCCAAACCAAGACTTGACATATGTTCAAAGTCTGTCTTCCTTAATTGTTAGTTGAATGGAATTATGGAGATATACCTACCTTATCAGAGTTTGTTTCACCATTTACAAAATAAGATGCTAATAATATCTATAAGATTGAATATAGTTGTTGATTTGATCATTTAATGAAATAAATAATAATAAGTCTAACTTTTGGCCTGATAGAAAATAAAAACTTCATATAAGCTTTCTGATAAAGGCTCAATGAAGAATAAAATTTGGAATAGAGTAACAGGCAAACAAAGTCATTTGATCTTCTCCTTGACTTTTATTTCTCTCAGTCAGAAGCTATACAATTGTCAGTCAGTTCACCTTAAAGTTTGGAAATGTCCAGAGTGTCAATATTTTGCTTGGCTAGTTGATGGCAAAAGATTTGAGCCTTTTTTTTTTCTAATATAAGTTCAGATATTTTAAGTTAAGTTAAGTTCAGGGCAACAAACACCTTAGGCCTTTAACCTGCAAAAACAAAACAAAACAAAACAAATTTGTTTAAAAGTCTAATTTGCTTTGTCAAATTATGCCAATGCTGGACCTACAAATACATTGATCCCTTACTTCTGTTGTGTATTCTCCCTTGGGGAGTCTTTGTCAGATAGTAGGATGGCCTTGTCTATGTGTTGAAGGTTGACTTTAGGTATTTTTATCATTATCCCAGTTCCCAGGAATGAAGACCAATGCAAAAGCTCAATTCTGTGAGCATGGGCTATGAAAGAAGAAAGGTCTTATAGATGATTGGACAAGGAGAAGCTAATGCAAGGAAGGGTGATAAGCTTTATGAATTCCAGAGTCAATACCCACTGCCAGTGAATGGGTAAACTAGGCATAGGCCTGCCACAAAAAGAAAAGTTCTCTCCAATTTCAAAAATACATATAACATTCAATAGAAAAAACTAGACAGTAAAAACCTTGTTTGTATACAGAAAAATCATTTAGAGCAAGTAGGGTGTAGTGCAAAGAATTTGAACCATAGGAAAACGAAAACTCGTTTTCCATTGGAGTACATTTAGGGAAATATGGCCGTAAGGTGAGAGAAGCATGTGGTATGTGGTAGGAGAACTTCGGCCTATGAAAGTGACAGATGTTACCACATGTTTAAACGTAAAACATGCAACTACATGTATGCTATATAATTACAGTAGCAAGGGATTAGGGAGGAAGGTAACAAATGCATTTTAGATAGCAGACTTTCTTGATCATTTTTACCTCAACAGAGTACAACATTCTTATGATTTTAACCCACTATCCAGACCAAGTAGCCAACACTGGCATCGACTCCACCCTTAGCAGTTGACAGTATCCTAGCTGTTGCTAAAATACACCTCAAATCTGCAATGCAAGTTATCCTGAAAGATATATCAAACTAAGCTTTCTAATGCAACATAGAGATGAAAAGGGCATTGAAAATATAAATTGGGAAAGGGCCTAGTCTAGGACACCAGTTCTAAAGGGTGTTCACTGAAACCTGTCCGAGAACTTGTCAGAAACACAGATTCCCAAGTTTCCTTCCAGACCTACTGGGTATCAGAAACTGGCAATGGAGGCGAGCAATTTGTGTTGTACAGGTGATCCTCATTCACACAAAACATTAAAAATTGTCAGAAGTTCTGGGTTCAGATTCTGTGTTCACTCCTCACAGAATTGTGACTTTGTAAAAAAAAAAATCACTTAACTTTTTTGAATTTAGCCTCTGCACCTATAAGACAGTGATCTTAACACATTCTTAACGTTTCTCACGGGTTTAAGTAGAGACAAGTAAGAAGTTTAAACTGACAAAATGGCAACAAATTGTAAAGAATTACCCAAATCTTGCAAGGTTGAACTTTTTTACAGAAAATTATTTCTGAACATTCAAATATTTTTAATTTTTAAAAATATTCACATATAATCTAAACCAATCCCATGAATTAACCAAGAAAAGGTAATAGAAGACACAGTTATATAAATAAACCAACAGGGTTTGGAATGCCATAATTCTATTTTTGGTGAAACAAGTAAATACAGACATTAAAATTCCCGCTCTTAAATCTTCATTACCATATCAGGAGACTGGACGTGGCAACATTTTAAGATTAGGAATCAACTATCAAAAAGGATCAACAGAAATAGATTCGTACGTAAGAACCTTGAGTAAAAGAGACAGGCTGGGGAAAAGGCAGCATCCTCTCTCCTCACAGCCCAGGTTATGGCAAAGTAAATATCATTACTATCGCAGCAAGAGTCACTTCCTAGCATCAGGAATCTTCCCCAAATGTTTAGTGTTTAGGGGTTTTTTGCTTTAGTTTTGGCTTTAGTTTTTAATTCAGAAACCAGTCAGACTCTTAGAGATTTTTATAACAAAATTTTCACATGGAGGAAACAATTTCCACAGCCTCTGTGGAACTCACAATAAGTAGGGTTAACTGGAGGAAATAATTGCTGAAACGTAGGTTCAGGGATTCTCAGTACCCATTGGATGAAAAGCAGTGGGTAAGAAATTAATGCCGATATTGTCGTTATATCTTCATCTAGTCCTTTGTTCCTTTCCTTTAATCCTAAAATATTTCTCTGAAGCATCAGACCCAGGAAAGAAATTGACATAGCCTCCTCTCAACACAAAAGAACAAACCTGTCAGGCTTCTAAGGTAGAACAGTCCTAAAATATCCCCCAAGCCTGCAAGCCGTCTGCAAGTTTGACTGCCAAGAGAACTGCCCCATTGGCATTCACATCCAGTGACCTACCAGCAAGAACACGGTGACAGAAGCTCGCCGGCCTGCTTGCCTATAGCTAAAGAGGTGGTTTCCATCCATGGCATCTGCTGCATTGTTAAGTAAAAGCATATGGAGACGCATGTTTAGAAGGACTGAGGTTATTTATATTCACAATGGAATGTCCCTATATTGGGGTCTTAACATAGCATAGGAAATCCTCGTGTGATGCTATGCCTAAAGTCACATTTGTTCACATAGATGAGTGAAGAGTCATTTTTACTGAAAAAGTTATGCTCAAATTCAGAACACCATGATAAATTGGATTCATGAAAAAAAGTCGAAGCTATTTTGTGACAGCAGCACTTTCCACGTGTTTTATGTTAATATCTCATGCTGGCAAAGCACATTGTCCTATATTTTATATGATTTTTAAAAAGAAAAGTGCCCACTTTCTCTATATGCTTTATAAAAAGGGCTTCTTTAGACCCTTCTGTCTATGAAATTGGGTCAATGCTGGAAAATGAAATATTATAAGTACTTTAAGAGGAAAGGGAGCACAGCTATATGAATTAATGTCATGATCATTTTATTATATCTACTCTTTATTACAGTAAATTCATTGACTTGCCATAAATATATCTGAAAGAAAGACACCTAAATATTACCTGAAATATTATTAGAGGTGTGTTTATAATGTGTTTTTTCAGTAATTAGAAAAGATATTGATACTTGTTGTGAGTGACTCATTTTCTATTCATGAGTGATAATGAGCATATGTTATTGACAATAAGCATATATTATTTCACTTCATTTGTATTGGCCATACTTGCCATCACCATAACTACTCTGTACAGCAAAATGTAAAGAGAAAATGATTGGAGGATGTTAATTCACTGGTTCTTTTTAATGCTGAAGTGGGACTCAGAATATACAGAGAGTTCCAAGAATGGTTTTCTTATTACCTCACTGTCTCCACCTTAGAAGACTTAAATTTCTGTGACAGGTGAGGAAGAAAAGATTCAAACTGTAATTCCTTTACCATCATTCTGCCTTTTCCATGTTCTTACTAGTTTTCACTGGAGATGACCATCTCCAATTTCCTCCACTCATTGAAATCCTCATCCTTTAAGGTTGTTTCTCTTCAGAACTGCAATCCATTTTGTCTGATAGTTTTATGTATACAGAACTATCTCCTTCAACTAGATTGCAAACCCCCCAAAGACAGGAACATATCTGAGTCATCTTTGTCTGGGAGTTGAATGGATCTTGTGAGGTAACTCACAGAAAACTATGGAGGAAAGAAAACACTTTGTGTGCAAGGAGGAGTCGTATTTGTTTTTGTTTGACTTTTCTTGACTCCTAATGAGGTAGTTTCTGCTGATTCTGTGTAATTTCTTATACCTTTTTATTCTTTAGGGCTCCTAGGAACAAAAGGATATAGAATACAACATAAACGTGTTTGGAGTGCAAACAATTTAATATATTATTAACTTCCTTTTGTCTAAGCCATTGCATAGCAATAGCCTACATTCATTACACCATGGTATATATGGGACACTCTCTAAGTGCTCAATATAGAGTCTCCTTTTAGTCTCCCCCCAACGAACCTATGGAATATACACTATTATTATCCTTCCCCCCATAGATGAAAAAGCTGAGGATAGAAAAAGTAAAGCTCGCTGGGTGCGGTGGCTCACACCTACAATCCTAGCACTCTAGGAAACTAAGACAGGTGGATTGCTTTTGCTCAGGCGTTGGAGACCAGCCTGAATCAAAGCAAAACCCCATCTCTACTAAAAATAGAAAACTAGCCAGACATGGTAATGCATGCCTTAAGTCCCAGCTACTTGGGAGGCTGAGGCAAGAGAATTGCTCAAGCCCAAGAGTTTGACGTTGTTGTGAGCTATGATGTCATGGTACTCTATCCAGGGTAACAGAGAGAGACTCTCTAAAAACAAAAACACAAATATAAAGCCAATAAACGGTAGAGATAGAATCCAAATCCAGGTCTGTCTGACTCCAAAAGTCTATATATCAAAATGATAATAAAAATCACATTATTCAGATGACTTCAGAAAATACACTCTAATAATCAAACACAATTTATGTATTTAACTGAACTGCTTATAATCTACCAGAAGACATAAGAAATGAAATATTTATCTTTAAAAATAAGGGAAATAAGAAGTATTATGGAAAACAATTGGATTATTTTTGTGGGTATATCAAAGAAGACTTCTTCAAAGAGGTGGAGATTATAAAGGGCAAACAATAGATAAACTGTGACACTTTGGAACTGAGAAATGGGGCACTTTAGGGAAATGGGACATACAGGCACGCAGATGGAACACTGTGAAATGTGTATTTTTGAAAGTCCTTGGTTCTGCTTGCAGAAGTTTAGAGACTCAGAGGGATACGTTGGTCTTGAATTGTATTCCATGGGTAATACAGGGTCACCAAAGTCAAGCTGTACATTAAAATAAATTGATGTGCTTTAAAACAAAATAAATTGATCTGACAGTTGTGTTAAATTGGGTTAACACAGGAAGTGGCTGAAGGCAAAGAAATCATTTAATCCAACTCTCTAGGTAAAAATAATGAGAGTCTGGGTTGCAGTAGGGGACTATACCTTGCAGAAATGAATACTATAGGTCAAGGTACCCAGGAAGGGAGTCAACTCAAAGATAATAGCATGGCTCTGACCAGAGTAACTGATGAACAAAATATTTGGTTTGAGAAGAAAATGTTAACTTTATATGGTATTTTTGGAATTTAAGGTACCAACAAAACATTCAGGATTGTCTGGCCAGTGGTCTGGCCACTGTTTACTAACGATTAGTAAGACTGAATCGTTAGTAAACAGTCAGATGATTTGAGGAAGTGGAATCTGAAAGTGATCTGGAAAGACATATCATTGAAATCCAGGGAGTGATTAAACAGTGACTTATACCAACACACCTTTCCTTTCATCTTATTTTTACATTATTGTGTATTGTAGATTTCCATATTATTAGAATATTCTAAAAGACTAAGGTGAAATCATTTTTTTTACAAGCTTTACCTAATTTTCACTAGAAAAGCAAATACATAGTCCATGTTTGAATAATAAAACATGAATGCATTTTATATTCCTGATTTTTTTAAAAAGAACTTAGCCCTGTGAATTTCAAAGTTCATAAAACCATATTAAAAATCACATCTCGAGGCAAGAGGAGAAAGCATGTTAATTGATAATTTACAGAATTCTCAGCATCAAACCACAAGTGAGAAATGCTAGAGAAATGACATGCCTTCCCATATTAACTGACTTCAGTCCTTTGAGTATACTGCCTAATGAGCAAATCAGGGGGAAATAGTGGACAGCTGGGTAACAGAGAAGCATGTGATGGAACTGCATGACACATGGATTGATTTACAAGATCAAAAACATAGCTTAGGGGAAGAACTCTTGGAATGCATTATAGATTGGCTTTGGGACAGGGAACTAGTGTCAGCCAAAGAGGGGACTTGGAGCAGGTAGTTAACAAGCAGAGACCAATCATTTGCTTTTCCAATGCAAGTCCATGAGAGTTATATACAGGAATTTCAGAAAATTTAAACTTTGTTTGTAGAAATCAAACTAAAGTAGTAACTTTTGCTAGATGGAAGAGATGTTTCCAGCTAGGAATAGGAATCTCAAAGGCACCTCTTAGCAACCCAGTAGCTGGATGCCCCAGTACCCCATGTGATAAATACTGTAATTCAGAACAAGCATTTAGTAACCTTTAAGCCACTTTTTCAGTATAACTTTATATCTGTTGAACTTCAAAAGTTTAAATGTGGAGCTTATATTTTGCATGTCTTCTGGTTTCTTTTTCATTAATTTGATTTTATAGTATTTAGTAAAAAAAAAAATGATCTGTGACAGTTTATCAGTTGCACACATAAAAAAGTATTGGGCAGGGCAGTGCCTGTGGCTCAAAGGAGTAGGGCACTGGCCCCATATACCAGAGGCGGCAGGATCAAACTCGGCCCCAGCCAAAGACTGAAAAAAAAGAAGTATTGGACATTTGCCATTCGTAGTCTGAAAAACACTGGCCTCAAAATACATCCTTTGGTTAGTAATTGGTTTAGGGCACTTGATTTAGATTGAGATAACATGCTTGAGATTTTAGGGAAAGATATTTTTCCAAGAAAATTCTCATGTATAGCAAAAAATAAGAACAATGTATTTTGAGAATCTTATGAATGAGTGATGCTGAGCCAGTAGGTCTTGGGTGGGAATCTATTTTTTAAAACTCTTCAGGTGACTTTTAGTCATGAGGATTTGGAAACACATCAAAAGAAGCAAAATGAAAGAAAAGACAGTGAAGAAACAGAAAGAAAGAGGAAAAAGGGTAGTGATGGGGCCAATCTAAAAAATTTAAATGGAGAAGGGGAAGGAAGATATGTAGAGTCTCCTATACTTATGATGGGGTTACATCCCAATAATCCCATTGAACCCATTATAAATTTAAGATGTTGTTTAGTCAAAAACACATTGAATGCATCTAATGCACTGAATGTCATAGCTTAGCCTAGTTCACATTAAATGTGCTCAGAACATTTACATTAGCCTAGAGCTCAGCAAAAAACATCTGGCAACACAGTACACTGTGGAGTGAAGATTGTTAACCCTCCTGTTCTAATGGCTGACCAAGAGCCAGGGCTCATTCCTGCCACCCAGCATGGAGAGAGACTATCCTACTACATATTGCTAGCCTAGGAAAAGATCAAAATTCTAAGTAAATTTCTACTGAATGAATATTTCTTTCATGCCACTGTAAAGTTGAAAAATTGGAGCCATTGTTAAGTTGGTCTGTCCATATTTGTATATGGTGGTTCTATTGCTTCCAATTGTTTAATTGATTCGATATGAATCACTAAATCCAGTCACCCTCAAAGGGAGAGAAATTTGGCTTTCTCACTTGAAGGAAAAAACAGCAATAATAAAGACCAAATGGCATCTCAGGATTCTGGACTTCTTCCTCCCATTCTACTCTGTGTGTAGGTCACAGCTGCCTAATCCAGCTGTAGTCTTCATCCTAAATCTCCCCATCAAATTCATTCAGTTCATATGTAACTCTGAGATAAAAATCTCATTCATTTCTGAATAATTTAACATTTTTTCTTTTATGATCTCTTTATCTCTTATTTATAATAGTTCCCCATTATCTGTCGTTTCCCTTTCCATGGTTTCAGTTACCCATGATCAACTTTGCTCTGAAAATATTAAACAGAAAATCTCAGAAACAAACAATTTATAAGTTTTCCATTGCATGTTATTCTGAGTAGCATGACAAAATTTCACACACTCCACTTTATCTCACTTGGAATGTGAATCATCCCTTTGCCCAGGATATTCACACTGTAGATGGTACCTACCTGTTAGTCAACTAGTAGTTGTCTCAGTTGTCAGACAAAAGAACAGTGTATGTAGGATTTGATAACATCTGCAGTTTCTGACCTCTATCAGAGGTCTTGTAATGAATACTCTGTGGTTCAGGAGGGAGTGACTGCAATTCCTCTTCAATAATTCTGTATCAACTTGATCAAAATAATTTTAGTGCTTCCATTTACTAAATACCATGATACTCTGCCCACCCCAGTTTTTCTGTTAGCTCACAAATGCCTTTCATATCAAACACAGACAACTGCTTCTTAGAAACAGTAGCTTCTCTCCTAAAGTAAACCTCACATTTGCCTTTTCCCTCTAATACCAACAAAAGAACTGTTATCCTCTGCTTCTTTAAGTCTTCACAGAAGCCATGATCAAACAAGCTGAAGTTCAGACAAAACAAGGCAGCATAGGAAGTACTGTTGAGGGTCTGAAGGAATGTCTTCCAGCTGGACATCGACTGAAAGGAGAGACACATCTGTCCTGTTGACTGCTATATGCCCAGTACCGAAAAAGGGTTCACAAACGATAGCAACCAGTGAAAGTAAGTGAGTAGATAAGTGAGCTGAATGAAGGGAGTTAACCCTGAAAGATTGCCACTGATACATTTGATTCCCCCACATTTCCCAGGCCCCAATACTACAACTTGCCTCTCTTATCTCCTCTTAGAGCCAATATCTGTTTATTCATTTTCATGTGCTCATTTATTGATTATTCCCTCACTTTATCAATTTTCATTCTGTTACCCAATAGAAAAACATACATAATATTACTGAACATGGTTTTATGATGAAAAAAACCTACATAGTCTGAAAACCGATCATATCACTGAACCTCATGTCACAGACCCACTCAATAACATAAAGGTAGAGCCTCTATGCCTTTGTATTTTTATCCAAAAATGAGTTTAATTCATTTTCTCAACAAAGATTTATTGTGTCTTTTCCATGAACTATCTAAGAACTAGCAAAATATATATGGTTACTGCCCTCTTAGGAAACTCAATTTAATTTTATAGCAAGATACACATACATCTAATCACAACTTATTTTCTGGCCAAACTGCTCCACTCACTCTGGGACACTGCGTGCCCCTTCATGAGTGCTTATGCCCTCCCTAACCCGCTTAAGTCTAAAGTTTAATACTTAAGGATTTTAAAAAGTCCAACAAAAAATATATAGAAAACTTGTACACCCTTTACAATTAACATCTGGAGATGGTATATACTGACATTAATTGAAAACCCACAACCTCATGGGCACGTAAAATTACTCAGCACACATTGGAGGGTAACAGCATATGCTCACAGTACCCTTTGTGTTAGAGGTTCTTGTTCCATATGACTTGCATTCATGCTAAAATGGTAAGGTGTTTGAAATAATATTTTCTATGTGACTAAATATTATCTGGAATAATTAGAAATTAAAAGTTAATTATTCTTCAGCCACAAAAGATTAGGAAAGTTCAAATCTTGATCCTTTTAGAGGGGAGCTGTCAAATCTTCCCCAGGAATGAGAACAGTCCTCGACAGCACTTAGATGTCATTCTCAACATGAATAATCTGAGTGAAGTTTAATAAAGGAGTTAGTTATACGTGAAATACCACATGTTCTCACTTATAAGTGAGAGCTAAGCAATGGGTATATATGGACACAAAATGATAAAATGAATGCTAGAAACTAGGGAAAGAGGAGGGTGGGAGAGGAGTGGGGGTCAAAAGTTACCTGCTGGGTACAAAGTACATTATTCAAGTGATGGGTGCACTGGCTTCACTGCTATACGACTCATCTATGTAACAAAAAACACTTGTGCCCCCAAATCTGGTGAAATAATAATAATAATAAAGGAGTTCGTTAACAAGGGGTCCGGGGAGGGCATAAGCACACATGAAGGGGCATGCAGTGTCCCAGAGTGAGTAGAGCAGGGCCATCACCACTCAGGCTTGCAAGGGCAAAGGGAATGTGGAGGCAGAGAAGGCAGGGACCTTTTGTTTATGAAAATAGCCAGTACCTGGCAAGTCCACAGGAAACTAAGAAAATAAGTTTCCCCCTTCCTGTTCTCCCTCAGAATGAATGCTAGTGCTCCTAGAACAGACACGGCAGGAAACCAGAAGGGAAAGGAAATGACAAAATCCATTCCAGTCAGTCTTCTTAAGCACGGAGATGTGGAGAGTTGATCCAGAGAAGCAAGGAAAAGATACCCAGGACAGGCAATAACTTTCACTAATGAACATTCACTTTGATACTTCATTTAAAGAATGAGTTGGTCTCCCCAACAAAGTCCCATCAGTTACTTATCATGACCTTGCTCATACCTGAAACCTAAATTATGAGCCATAACAAGTTCTTTTTTCCATGGAAGGCAGTGGAAAAGGAAGTAAAGGAAGGGAGAAAAAATTAACTGATATAAAACAGATTTGCTACAGTTCCTGCTTCTACAGCTTGTCACGGATCTGTGTTAGTAATCATAGCTGCCACTGTCCATCCTCTTATCCTATGTTGGCACTTCAATTAGATGGGGTTCTTTAGATAGTGAGATGACCCAAATTGTCACTGCTGGGGAAGACCAGTCCTTGGTAATCTTCATCTTCTCTTAATTGAGTTTTCACAACCTTTCTGACTAGGACTATTGGGCAAGAAAATGCTAAAAGATATTCCAGTGGCTCCTCTGGGTTCCAAATACAGTTCTCTTTGTCCTCATTGAACAGGGACTTATTTCCCTGGCTACTGATTCAGGGGCATGAAGAACCAGTAGGAGACACAGCTTCCTCCATCTGAAAATGCAGCCATAGTTTTGGATAATGGGCATATCATGAGACCAGTTACATCTCTTCTCTATAAAATGTTCTCTGGTTGGACGCACTGTTGGGTGGGATACCAGCACAAGGCAAAAATGTAAGTCAACAAATGATAATGCTGGCCGGAGTTCTCCAGGCAGGAAAGGCAAAACTTTTCCTGAGATTTGAGACGATTCCTTTGAAAACAAAGCACTTATGTAGTCATGAGGAAGGGATCAAATGAAATTGACTGGCTACCATGTAGAAGGCTGTTTGCCTTCAGGCACTCAGCCATGGATTCACAGCCTGGACTTTGATACGAGTATGTTGTTGAGTGCATAGGACTTATTTTCCTACTGAAATGTCATCTTATAAGTTTGAAGATATTCAAATTAAAAGGTAGCAATCTGCCTACTAAGACTTGTCTAACTTAAGCTTTGAGGAAAATCTAACTTCTCACCTAAAATACAATCCCCAGAAAACTCAAAATCTTCCAAGAAAGGAGATGAAGAATCCTTCATTCAAGTAAGAGCAGTAGACAGGAAAATGTATGAAGACCCAGAAAGCCCTTCCCATGTGCATGACCTCTTTCCCTTGCAAATTTTGGAGTTTATGGGTTTTTACTGAAAGAAAGGACAAGTAGAAAATATTGGAATACTCACAATCCCCCTAATCTCCCTGTATCTCTCCCTATTCACGTCACGGTCCACAGAGAAGGAAGAAATATTAGCATCACCTGTGATCTTGTCAGCAATCCCCTCCCCCCACCTCAGAATCAGAATCTGTTTCAACAAAATCCCCAGGTGAGATAGATACACACCAAATTTTAAAAATTATTGCTATAGACTCCTTTTCCCAGGATCCTTTGTCACAGACTTCCTCATATGACCTATGTTCTGCCAAGCAGATCACACCTGCATATGTGCCTGCTTAGAGGAATAAAGTGAACAATCTTATACAGCAGTAGCTTTCAAACTTAGCATGTATCAGAAACACACATCATTAGGCCTCATGCCCAGAGTGTCTGATTCCATAGGTCTGGGGTATAGTTTGAGAATTTGCATTTCTAATAAGTTACTAGGTGATACTGCTAGTTCAGGGAGCACACTTTGAAACCTGCTCTCAAGCCGCGTAGTGGCAGGGGTGTTTGGTTCTTCTGGGGCCAGCAGCAGTGGCAGCACTTGCCCAATGCAGCACCCTCCTGATTGTGGCAAAGCACTGGGGTTCTGAGGCCAATGGCAGCAGCAGCTTCTTTAGCGAGCCAGTTTTTAGTGTGGTTCTGGGCATTGTTCCCAGAAGCTCAGCCTAGAGTCTGTACTTTTAACTTTCCCAATAATTCTGCGAACTATCATAAATCCTTTTCCAAGTAAACTTGTTAGGTCAGATTCTGTTGCCTGCAACTAAGAACCCTGGCCAACACTGGTCTTACACACATTTAACAAAGGAGTTTTAGTGACTATTTCTATAGTTCAACCCACTTCGCCCGGAAAGGTCAACAGATAGAAGAGACAATAATAATTGCCTTAGTAAAAAATAATTTGTAAAAATAGTGCCTCTGGGGTCATATCTTTTAGGAACTTAATCACTGCAGCAGGTGACTGGATGGTGCATGGTCTCAGGACAAGTGAGGAATGCTCAGGGTCTGGCATTGACAGGAGGGCCTAAGCTCAACACACCTGAGACATGACTAAAACCTGAATTACCAAAATCTGAACATGGAGATTATAAATGATTACATTTTTCATATTCATTGAGAAGTAATCTTTATTGGTCGTCCAAACCATATCATGAATTAGTAATGAAAGGTCTGACTTTTGATCATGCATAAACATATATTAAAAATAATCTTCCACAGTTAATGGGGCTAATTATTATATATGTACTAACTATTTTTCCTCTTTAAAGCAGGACAGGACACTGAGTTATGATGATACCATTGTTAGTGCCACCTCACCAAACAGAACAACCTGTTATAAGTCAAAGTTGAGTTTTTTGTTTACAATGTAAGGGAGGGCACCACACCCCACCCAACATTGCTTAGTAGTATCTTAGAGAGACATGATTGACAGTTACTGGGAATTGGAAGTTTGGTTTTAAGGAGGTTCTTTCAATGAGGAGTTTGAGAGTAGGATGTGGGAGAGGGGATGGTTAGGATTGGGTAAAGATCATGAAACAGTAAGGCAAGGTTTTAGAGCAACACCATTTAAAGAATTTGAGTATGGAAACTGTCTGTGGATGCTTTCCATTGAAGAATTAAAGCCATTAACCTGGGCAAGCTTGTTAATTCAGGGAGTAAGTTTTGGGGGATAAATAGTCCTGATTTGTAGTATCTCGATTTGTAGGGAGGCAGATAAATGATTTTGGTTTTTGCACCCTACCTACCAGAAAGTAAAATCCTCCAGGTAATAACCCTTATGAAACCAATGCTTAGTTAAGTACATGGCACCTAATTGATATTTACTGGATAGATGGATGGATGGATGGACAGACAGATGGATAGAGGAATGGATGGGGATGGATAAATTATGATGGGTTTATCTAAAACAGTGCTTCTCAACCTTTCATATGGTTAGGGGTCAACACAACATGAGGAACTGTATTAAACGGTGGCAGCATTAGGAAGGTTGATAACCACAAGTCTTATAGAAGTTCTCAAGGGTCCAGTTGGAATCAAGTACTACCAAATATTTTTTATGGGGTAAAGAATTTCTTAGATATGACATAAAGGCAACAGAGATGAAGAATTCTGATAGTCATGGGGAGAGTATATTGCTACAGTGTACATTTTATAATTTTAGTCTGGAAATGGTAGGAGCCTTGTTCTATAGAAAATAATTTAGAGTTTCCCAAAGTACCAGACATGCTGACAACCAAAGCCTGTGACAGGATTATGATCTGTCTTAGTTAAAATCAGCACAGGGCAGATCGATGGGGAGGAATGAGTGCCCTCTTCAAAAATGGGGCATCCTGACATATGTTTATGATTAACATCAACCCTGGGAGAAGTTGAAGGAGAAAATCTTGGATCTGGCTGAATTTGATTTCAAAATCACTGAGAAATCCCTAAAATTGTAAGTAGCAAAATGAAATTTTCTGCTTCAGGCTGAAAAAGGGGCTCAAGATTAAAATTAAGTCAAGTTAAAGAAAAATAAAGAAAGTAATATTTTTGCATCTCTTTGACTCAGGCAATTTGTACGTTGCTATACAAACATATATTTTCCCTTTCCAATAAAAGGATTAGGCTCCAAAAATGCTGTGCCAGGAGAATTCACATTTCCAAAAATATAAGCTTAAAGAAAAAGATAAGCCTGGGCCATGAAGGTTGTGAATAAAGCTATAAAAACTATTATTATAAATATATTTTTTCTTTCTTAAAGATCAAACAATGGAGATAGCATAGTAAAATTTCTTACCAGAATTTTCAACAACACAACACTACATTTGTTTTGCTTTCTGGCAGATTCTATGCCTCTTCCCCATCCTACATATACCGTGCTCCACATAAAAGTTAAATGCCTTTCAGGGATAGTGAATGACTCATTAACTCCTGTCTCCTGGACACCCCATGACCCGGAATATATACAGAAACAAGGCATACCAAAATGTACCTCTGTTCCACCAGCTCACACAACTTTGTTCATGTGACAAACAATGCTGCTCATGACGATTTCATGCTAGAACACAAGAACCTCTCCTCCCTCCAACCAACGGGATGCAATCCTAACTTTGCCTCAGCCACCTTCATTTCTCCCAAAACTGCATTTTAAAAATTTCTCTCCTGCTCTGCCACCTGCTTTACTTCTTTTGTGCTTTTTCAAATTCCCAACACCTTACTTGCTCTTTTTCAAATTATCTCTAACAGGTGTGCATCTAATCAAAGTAAGATCCTCCCGATTATGGAAAATTGTACAAAACTAAATCCACAAATGTACAATTTTATGAAAGGAAAATTGCATTTGGTAAGGGCTTTTAGTAAATGCAATTATGTGTGAAAAGTTAGTAGTGCCCTAGACAAAGTTCTAGGGAAGCCCTTGAAGTAACTTTCCAGGTTAAGCACCAGGCAGCTGAAGTCAAGAGGAATTTGCTGTGGTATAAATCTGTGCCAAGAAAATTCACAACTCCAAATAATAAGTCTTTAAGGAAAACACAACATCGGACAACCAAGGTGCTGGTGAAACTATGAAACTGGCTCTGTGCCTACAAATCTGCTGATAAGAAAACCACAGTCAGATTGACATGTTTTATTTATCAATTCATTTATTTGACAAATATTATTAAGAATCTAATATGCTCTAATATGTTCTTACATCTGTGTTAAGTACTGGCAATACAAAGGCAAGCAAATACACAACCTGGCCCTTCACTTACGATCCTTAGAGTTTGGCTTTCCCATGCAATCAATAACTTTTGCCAAAAGAAAGAAGCAATTATCCAGGAAGGGAAAAAACACACAAAACTTTATCACTCTTTGGTTTGCTGTGCTTCTAAAACTAAACAATCACGTTCAGATTATTTAGATCAAATTTTTGTTCTCATGACCATTTAACATTTCGTGTTCTTTTACAATTTTTCCTTAATATTTTTTGATGATATTTTAAAATCCAATCCTTATTACCTGCCCCTCTTTCAAGAAGTTGGTTAAGGTGAAATACCATTAGACTGCATTCCTTCCTTCGACAAAATCTAAAATCATTGTTGCCATAAGAAGGTCATAATCTTCCCACTTCTCTAGGATCCATGATCTCTACCATGATGTAGAGGAAACTATTTTGAATTGCTTCATTCACTTATTCATGCATGCAGAAATCCATTACAACAGACATTTGATGAGCGAATACTGTATGGCTGACATTGAATTGAACCATGAGAGTACATAGGACAATGAGGCACAGGCCCACCAAATAACAGCTACTGCTGTGGCTGCTACTAGAAATAATAATAATAATTCAATATCAACAATATAAACAAATGGCTTTTGAAGGAAGAATCGACCAATCCTTCCAAACTAGAATGATCAAGATGCCACAGAAGAGAGATTTGATCTAGTCCTGCATTGCATTTTTCCCTAAAATATAATTTATCTTTAAAACATATTATGGGATATGTAGCTCCCATATTCTAGAGCCTTGTGTTTGCTTACTATTAGTCTATTTAGTTCTATATTTTCTTTGAATTAATCACCCCATCAGCAAGAAGATAGGTTACCAGCTTTGACTAACATCTTGTGAAACACGTTTTTAAACAACCCCAATTTTTCCTAAAGAAGGAGCCTGCTTCAGGTATTATTGATTGAACTGTTCTTACTGATGCTTTGCTGTGAAAAGCCTCTTGACTTCTGCATAAAGTTGACAAAGTTGGATCTCAACAATACTATGTAATGGTGCACAGAGTATCAATGGTGTTTTTTAACAGGTTGTGCTTCTCAAAATAAGTTGTGTGGAAGTTTAACCACAGTCTCTCTACTAATAGGCTGTTCTTAGCTTTGTTCTAAATCTTCTAGGGAAACAGTTTTGGTACTAGTTAGTTTGTGAATCAGAGAAATAGTCCTATCACCAGTAGTCAATACATAACCATGGTAACTTAGCTTGAAGATTGTGAACATCGAGGAACAATGAGGTGCTTACCTTTGGAGGAATAGACTGTGCAATTCTAAATCCTGAACCTCCTAAAAGGAAAATTCCTCCTGGGAAATTTACATTAGGAATTGGCTCCTTCACCCTCACAGCATGATTTCAAAAATATTCTGGAAAGTTGCCTGTATCTGGCAGTCAGGCAAGTACTCCAAGTGCCCTGAGCAGTAGAGAATGGCCAAGCAGAAAAAATAATCCCAATAAGAATAGCAAAGTGAGGTTCCCCAAAACTTACTCATACCCTCAGTCCAGACAGGTGGTCTCATTGGCAATGGGTCACAATTGTGGGAACCCAAAGTCCACTGAAGCTTTCCTCATCAAAGGACAACATGCCTCTTTATGCCCTTCTTATTACAAGTTGTAGCTTTTATGTGTAGTATAAGACTATATCCTTTTCTTCTGTCCATTAGCATTTCTCCACAGATCACCATCAGCCTGAGATAAGTGCTCAAGCTATTAACTGCTTTATTAAAAAAATACAGTTGATCTTGATTTTAAATGGTTCTACGCAATTAACTTCCAACATAGCAACTCTCTGCATGTGACCCAGTATGAGTAAGACTTAAAAACAAAACAATAAAATTAAAAGTGATGACACCATTTATCTATGATATCACTTTAATAGGTGATCAGAGTGTTGTTTCTATAACAAGCCCTTATCCCATACAATCTCTCTAATTCCTTTCTATAAAAGTAACTCACAGAAAAAGTTGGGAAGAAAGGAGAGGGAAATTGCATACTGTGCCATAGAAAATATGATCCCCACAGATAAAGCATTACACACAGAAAAAAGAGGTATGAAAACAATAGATGCTGGAAACAAAATCTTTCCGCTCCTTGGCCAGGGGCAAAGGATACTGGAAAATACAGTCTAGTTAGATGAAGAAGAGGAAAAGGTTTCGGTAATCAGCTAACAGTCTGCCTCAAGTACAGCTCTACTAGATTAATTCCAGACAAACCCTACCTATAAAAGGAATTTGCCATCGCTCAGGACTATAGTGAAAGGAACTAACATTTGGATCACTGGGGTAATATCAAGCTTAAAGTGTCAGAGCATCATGATCAAGCCAGTCAGGCCCAGAGTCCTCTTTATATGACAGACAGATAGTAAAGTCCCCTTCATTGCTGTGAAATTAAATTCATGTCTAATATATTTACATAAATAATTTCAAAAAATGTTAATATAATTCCTTAACATAATATAAAGTAAAAAGAATAGGAAGATAATTTATAATAAAATAGTATACTTTGCCATAAGAAAATGTTCAGGTATTGTAATAAGAAGCCATATGAAATAGTCAGATGTTTGTGTCTATACTTAGAATCAGCACGAATGTGACAACTACAAATGGAGTTGGGTACAGGTGTGCTGCATTGGCAACTCAAATGCCACAAATGGCGTTGCCATTGGTGATGTGATTTTCTGAAACGATGAGCAAATCTTGATAGAATTTTAAACAAAACAAATTAAACTCTTCCTTCAATTTACAGTGTAGTTGCATTCCTAGAAATGTTGATGTATATTAAAACTATGCAAAATACTTTTTATTTACATGTAAAGTGGAATTAGTTTCTCCATCTAAATAATTATAAGTAGATTTTTCACCTACATGAATGTCTGGCAGGATACTTGAAAGTCATGGGGGATGCAGAATCAGGTTTACTCTTATGGGGCTGTCCTACCCATGGAAGAATGTGGAGTCACTGACCCAAACACTGTTAATAATGCTACTGACACCATTAATAACTTAAGATACACCCACAAATGACAGAAATGACTCCAGGGTGTGGTACTGCCCCTGCTAAGAACCACTAAAATAGGAAGGCAAGCAAGGTGGGCATATGGAGGGCAGAGAAGAAAGTGATAGGAAATGAGTTAGATTATCTTACTACTACTACTGTTGTTAAGTATTCTTATAAGAAACCATCAGAGGCTTTTAAGAAGGTAGTAGCCTAATTTAATGTATGATTTTAAAATATCAATTGGTTTGCTGTGAAACAATGGATTGTAAGTGTGCCGGAGTGGAGGAATAGACAGACCAGTCAGGAAGCTATTGCAAGAGGATTGGGGGGAGATGATAATTCCTTCTGTTAGAGTGGTAGAGTTTACTTTTGAGAAGGAGACAAGAGAACTTACACATGGAGCCAGATGTGGGAGGTAAAGAAAAAATAAATCAAGAATGGCTTGTAGGTTTTTGTTACACTAGGGAAATTATGAAAATTTTGTGAAATAGAGAAGATTAGTGAATGAAGAGGTTTTGAGGGAAAGAGAAGAATTTTGTTTTGTTGTGGACATATTAAGATTGCTACTAGCTATGTGAGTGGAAGTGCCAAGTAGAATAAACAGTTGGATACGATGTTCTGGAGGTCAGTTAGAGGTCAAGAGGATTAAATGAGTTAAGTTAGGGGGATTTTATAGGTGAATTGAATTTTGGCACAATCACAGGTAACACTAACTGAGAAGGAATAATCAAGGATGTAAGAAAATGTCATGGCACTAAAATCAAGAGAAGGAAAAATTCTTTAAGAGGCATGCTTTAGCTGAACTATGCCAAAAGGTTAAGATGAAGTCATTAAGAGATGATCACTGTTTTTGGCATCCTAAAGATTATTGGTGAGTTTCATAAGAGCAGTTTCAGTGTGGAAAAAAAAACAAAAACTCTACTGTTTTGGGTTAAGGAGAGAATGGGAGGCCATGTCAGGAAGAAGAAATTACAACTGTAAACAACTCTTTCAAAAACTTTTCACATGAA
Source organism: Perodicticus potto (assembly GCA_963574655.1). Classification (NCBI taxonomy): domain Eukaryota; kingdom Metazoa; phylum Chordata; class Mammalia; order Primates; family Lorisidae; genus Perodicticus; species Perodicticus potto. Next base: position 798 of record CAUYRH010172029.1, on the reverse strand, counting down.
ACAATGATGAATAACGTAGTAACTGGAAGGTGATATAGAAACTTATTTTTAATAGTGAGATATTTGACAAAGTTTGTGTGCTGAGAGGAAATAGTGAAGAGGAAATGAAGGCTATCAAAAAGGAGCAGGATATATAAAGTTCTAAAAATCAGAACTTAATAATCAAAACCTGAATCGGGTAAAGGCTGAGAAGTGGGAAAGAGTACCAGATACTGTGAGTGGTGCACATGCTCTTTGCTCTCACCTCCATACACTGAATTCTGACTGTGGGTGAATACCTGCAACTCTCCGTGGGCACTATTTTTTGGACACAGGAACAAGGTGGGCACATAGGTAGGGTAAGCTGAATGTATCAAAAAGCAAATGCCCCCCAAGCACTTTTCAACCATTCATGAGTGAGACATTGGTAGATAAATATGCCAAATTCTTCTCCCCCAGGTTAAGAAGACACTGATATACATTGTACACTATCTTCCAGAAATTCCCTAGTGAGATTAAGCTCCAGGTACTTAACAGTGCTAACTTTCGTGTACCATACATTTTATTGACTTCCTTTGCTCATCTATCTTACTTCTTTCATCTTTTGCCAATGTTTCTTACTTCTCAAATTGTTTTAATCATATTCCTGTCTCAAGGTCAGTTTCTGTAAGAACACAAGCAAAATCCATAATAAATGTAGAGTATCAAATCAACATCAGTATAAGAAATCAACATCACTAAAACATATCATCTGACATTCCACCTAAGAACTGGAACTGGAAGACAAAGACGCCCACTTTTAACACTTCTATTCAACAT
>CAUYRH010172024.1:0-37957 GCA_963574655.1 Perodicticus potto | reverse complement strand
GGGAAGGAGAGAGCAGACAGAGAAAGAAGGAGGGAGGGGGTGAGGGAAAGAAAACAAAAGAAAAAGGAAAGAAAATAGTGACCAATTCTCACATAAATTGGATTTAAGTTTGACCAAAGTACATTGCTTTAACATTAATTTTTAATTCAACTTCTTAATATGTTGTTTAGGATATTGTACCCTCCCTTATAAGTGAAATGTGTTTGTAATTTCCCTTTACAATAATATGTTTTCTCCAATTTCAATATCAGATGTATCCAGATCAAGTAGAATGATTTTGAAATATTTCTTCTTTTTCTATTGTCTATAAGATTTGGCATGATCTGTTTTTTGAAACTCTCCTTTACTTTTATTTATGTAATATTAGTTGTCTATTTTTTGAGACTCTGGGAACAAAATAAGAAGTTAACTGATGACTTCATACTGAGCCTCACAGTCAAAGCACTCTATAATATCTTATTTGACAATGTGAACGTTACTTTCTTGGCATTATTATTACTAATATTGCTTAATATTTCGATGCAAAAAAAAAGGGATAGTCATACCGAAAAGGTTTTTAAACATCCCTTCAAAAAGTGGTATCAAGGAAATAAAAAATTTAAAACTAAGATAGGTTTTCTAAGGTTTAAAATACTCATATAGGAATAAGAAATGAATTTGCCCCTATTTATCTTAAACCTTAGTTCAGATTTGTCCTTGGCAGATAATGGTATGTTAGAGCAGGTGCTCAGGGGCATCTGGAGGGCCCTGTGGGCTGGAGACGAGAATAGAGGTCAGCACGGCGGGTTCTGGGCACCGCACGGCAAGGCTGGAAGAGACAGAGGGCTCCTCACAAGCCTTTCCCTCTCTTGCGCTGCTCCTTCCAAACTAGACAACTCCTACCATGGATTTAGAAATGAATCTAAAGGCCAACTACCCTCATTCTAGCATGCCTAGGTCTTTTGGCGTCCCATTTTTTCTTTTTTAAATAAGTTTTGAGATATAAGCCACATACGATAAGATTCATCCATTTCATTTACATTTATTCTTTTCTCCTAAATCAATTAAACATGCTTGGTACCATTTCAGTTTATTACACCACTCCACATTTCTCTGCTTAAAAGATTAACAGCTCCAGAGAACAGGTCATAGCATTTTGCCAATAAGAATGGGTCATTTCAATTTTTTTTTGTTATTATAAGTATGAAATCAACACTTACAAAATTTACTTGGAGAATCCAGAGAAAGATAAAGGAACTGATATTTATCTATCATCCATCAGATGTTCAGATGTCAACAGTAACTTCCCTTCTCAAACTATTTTTAAATTCCATCCTTTTTCTTGTTGTGAGTGTGTGTATGTGGGGAATCATATGTCTTTTAATCACGGATAACATATAATTATTTTTCAAAATATAATTTAATTTGGCTGTGTATAATTTGTATAAATATACCACTAATAATTCTACATTGTTGTATATTCAGACTGTTTCCATTTTTTACTATCAGAAATAAATCTGTGCTTGATATCCTTGAATATTATCTCTATAAGCCTCATAATTCTCTTTAAGATAAATTCTTTTCTTTTTTGCAGTTCTTGACTGGGGCCAGGTTTGAACCCGCCACCTCTGGTATATGGGCTGGTGCCCTACTCCTTTGAGCCACAGCTGCCGCTCCCTAAGATAAATTCTTAACATAGTATTTTGGGAACTCAAGTAATGTCCATTCACAAGCTTCTGTCTGAAACAATTTCTTTAAATTCATATTTGAAAAAATTTACTGAAGTTTACAATCTAACCCAGTGGCCACAGTACAACTGATGCCATCATGCGAATTCTTTCTAAGCCGTTTAACACTCTCTTGTGGGGCTTACACTAAAATGTCATAAAGTGTATCAGAAAGTAGAGGAAGGGGAAACCACTTCAGGTGTCTTTTTATTCAAAAGTAGTAAATTTAGAGGTGGTATCTTTGTGACCTGAAGAATGTACCTTATCGTTAGTGCACAGGAAGGAATCCACATTCTGTGCGATGTACCATATTACTTTTAGTAAAAAACAAACCAAGAATCCCAGGAAAGCTGCATATTGTAAGGTCCTTTAGTGTGTGTGCATATGTGCAAGAGAGGGAGAATGTATTTTATAGATACAAGGAGTCGTTCGGATTATGTTCAAAATAAATGTAAATAACAACTATGAAACACGACCAATAGGTCACTTAGCAGAATCACTGCAATGTACCTTTCTTTTACAATGTCATATCTAGTCTTTGATGTTATCTTGATTTAGAGGGCACACATCAGTAAAATACTAAGTGAAACACCTGAACTCTGCCCTCACAGAACTAGGACTTACTTGAATTTGTTCCAGCAATAGTCAAAAAGCTCACGCTGTGCAGAGCACACTTTAATTTTCAGATTTTATAACAAAGTCATTTTAAAATAAGCAATTACTAATTACCTAAATCAAAAATAAATATGGAGAGAATCCATAAAGGTGAAAGAGGGGAAAGAGATGGAAATACTTTTCTGATTACCGATTTAAATGTGTAAAAAGGGCTTTCACAGTGAGCTGCCCCAGGAGGCGTGGCAGGCGCACACCAGCAGCTGGTCCTTCCAGTTGGCAGGTGCACAGTCAGAGCCTCCACAGCACACTTCAATCACAGCCTCTACACAGATTGTTACACATGTTTTGATGTGTAACATTTTGATTCCTAAATTTTTAAAAAATTTTTCGTTTTCCTGGAATTTAATAATAATTAGATGCATGGATGCTATTTGCAAAGCCACACTAATAATGACTATAGAGCTAATAAAGGGTACAGGTGAAACTTAATAAATGTAGAATATAAATGTCTGAACACAATAACTAAGAAAATGCCATGAAGGCTATGTTAACGAGGTCGATGAAAATATTTCGAATTGTATATAATACCAGCACATTGTACCCAATGATTGCATTAATGTACAGTTATGATTTAATAAACAAAAATAAAAAAACATTTAATTTTCTGCCGGTCAACTCATCTGGAAGAGACATTTGGCAATCTGCAGACCACACGCTGAATACAGCACAGGACGGTGACTTCACCTACGGAAGGGCTCATATTCCTACCCACACTAGAAAGTACAGCAATGGCATTTTCTGGTTCTTTCACTGAAGACAGTCATCACTTCTCAGCTGTTTCTCTGTCTCCTCCCTACCTTACCTTTAAACTCTGCAGGTGCAAGCTCTGAGTCAGCAGTGCTGATGCAATGCCACATTAGGCCTTCCTGAAGCAGGACAGCCCTAAACAAGGTATTAGAGAGAATTCCAGGATGAATGGGCCTGGAAGAGACCATTTTCCCCTCCTCACCTTCTAGGAGAAAAGCTGAACCCAAGATAAGCCCCTGACTTCTACTGAAGGAAAAGCATCAACAGTGAATCTTCTAGTCCTGAGAATAGGCTCTCCACTGGCCTTGTACACAGTTACGATTTCATTTGGTTTTGGCTGCTGGAGGTCACAGAGCGAGACTCACTTTAACACTGTCCCATTGCAGTTCTCACCATTCCCTACTCACACCATCTAGGTCCCTTAGATAATTAGATAACCCGGCCAAACCACAAAATGAAAATCAAATGAAGTAAGGAAAGGCATTGGGTAGACATGACAAATGCACTCTGCACAGACTGGAAAAGCAAGGACAAATAGAAAGTCCAGGTGTTAGAAGCAGGAATGACGCCAGGTCTATATACGTGAAAGTCTATTTATGAAGTCATTTTTAGGACAACTTCATATATCTTCCATACGGCATATTTTGGTTTATCAAAGACATTTTCTCATGTTACTCAAATAGTGGTTTCAAAGATAAAAAGCTTACAGCTATAAAGGAGTAACAGTATGAAACAAACTTCAGAAAATATCATAATTTTTTTTATATAAGCAAAGTCGATGCTGGAGCAAGAACAGACCATGTCTCACTGGCCCCGGTCACAGAGGCAAAAATGCAATGTTACCAAATTAACAGACACACTTCCAACATGTCAGAAGAGGAGCGTGTTCAATTTACACAATATGAACAAACTTACTCTAGATAGGTACACCCATGGGTTTGCGTCCACCACCACCGATACCAGCGAATGACTTCCAAGTTCATCACACCAGACTAGAGTTCTCCCCCAAACCCCAATCCACGTATTTCAGCCCACTACTGGACTTTTCCTCCTAAACATACAGCAAGTGTCTCTCTCACATTCTAGCACAAACTGAACTCAGCCCCTCCCAGTCACTTATCTCTCCAAACTTTGCTTTCTTGCTAACGGTGACACCACGTATGCAGTTTCCAAAGGCTGTCAGTGGTACCAGTCTACGTCCCGCTCCACCCTCTCACCTTCACCCACTCCTGTGTCAGTTTAGACCATACCAATGCTACTTCCACTCTCATCCCTGTCCAGAGGCGACCAGAGTGACTTTTCTATCAATACGATGTTGTTCTAGTGATTACACCTATCTACAGGTTGCCCATGACCCACAGGATAAAATCCACATCTCTCCGTTTACGATGCTGGGTGGTCCTCCCCTGAGCTTTGTCCCCATCTTTTACCACTCACAGACAGGAGCCGTCATCCTGAAAGAGCAGACACTTTCCTTGATTCACGTATGGCATTTTCCAGCTCTCATTCCCCCCGTTCTGCCTAGTGAATTTCTGTTCATCCTGTGAGAGGGACACAGCCTAACCATCAGTGTCTGTGGAACGCAGCTCGCGCTCCCTCTCCAGCTCTCTGAGTCTGTCTCCGTCTTCTTCTAGACAGACAGATACGTATCTACGCACACACACTAGCAAGCTCTGTAACACTAATTTATTTGTGCATCTTTGTCCTCTGCTAGTCTGAGATTCTCAAGAGCTGAAGCCCTATTTTATGTGTCTTTGTTTTTCCAGTACCTGGTATAAAGTCTCATACGCAGTAGTGGGAAAATAGTCACTGCATGGGCGAGCAGGCCCCAAGAAACTCACAGAGGGAGCACTGTTTACAAGAGCAACACCACGGAGAGAACGCTTGTCAGCAGAAAAGGGACACTCAGCTGAGCAGACAGCTAGAGCTACACATTACCCTGGGAACATCTCCAAATTATGGAGAGACTGAAACTGTGCAAAACAGTATTCGGATCTCATAAATGTCGGTGGTTATTATATAAGCATTCATATTATTCTTTGTTAGCATTATCTTTTGCGCTTTTATGTTTTATCTATTTCACAACGTAAACCCTTTAAAGACCTGGTCATAAAAATATAACAAAGTGATAACGCCAAGGCTCAGAGCAGTGATTTTCAACCAGTGTGCCACGAAAGGATCTTAGATGTGCTGCCAAGGTTTTCAAAGATTAAAGTTTTTTTTAAAAGAAGTTCAAAGTACATATACTCTGTATTCTTGTTTTCAATCAACATTACTTAAGTGTTCCATGATATAAAAAATGGTTGAAAAACACTGGGTAAGACACACACCTTGAAAGGACCCTCGCTGCTCTCTGCCTCATGATACAGACACATGTAACCAAGTAGAATTAAGTTTGAAGAATGCATCGTTTATCCACTTAAAACGTTTTCAAGGAAATCTATTTCTCCATATTGAAGAAACATCTTTGACCTTCCTGTTCTTTACTGAAGTACTTTTGGATATTGCTATGAAGCCTTCTTTTACTCATGGAAAATTAGAAGTGTTTGCGTGTTGAAAGACCCTCCAAAGAAAAACTCAGTTTCTGTTTAACACTATCAAGTAAAAATACTTCAAGATGAAAAGATCTTAACTCCCTTTTCTTTTTTTTTTCATTGTCAGTTGTAGCCCTCCTTTTATTTTTTATTTCTTTCTTTCTTTTATTTTAAACAGTACATTCTCTTTCATATTTCCTTCTTTTTTTAAAATTTTATTGTCTTTATTATTAAATCATAGCTGTTTACAATAGTGCAATCAAGGGGTACAATGTGCTGGTTTTGTATACAATCTGAACTATTTTCATCAAACTGGTTAACATTCCCTTTTCTAAGTCTCAACTAGAACAAGTTGAGGGAAAAAAATACAAGAGTCTCAGGCAAATGAAAAAGGAAACCTTGGGATGGTCTTTAGGTACTCAGCTTTGGGGAAAGGTATTCAATTTTGGAGAAATGTTTTTATTTATTTGATATGGACACAGTCTATGTTACCAGAATGTCAGCAACATAAATAAGAATTCTTTGGGGGCCACTTGATGAATTGTCTTATGTTTTTATTTAAAGCATATTGTAATTTTAGCAAAGAGTTACAATATGATAGTGCACTAAAGGGCAGGAAGGCTATGTTACTTTAGTAGTTTACTTCTTACCGTAGCCTGGAACGCCAGTATTATTATTATTATTATTTGTAGAAACAGAGTCACCCTAGGTAGAGTGCTGTGGAGTCACAGCTCACAGCAACCTCCAACTCCTGGGCTTAGGGGATTCTCTTGCCTCAGCCTCCTGAGTAGGTGGGACTATAGACGCCCGCCACAATGCCTGGCTATTTTTTGATGCAGTTTGCCAGGGCTGGGTTTGAACCCGCCAGCCTCAGTATGTGGGGCTGGTGCCCTACCCACTGAGCCACAGGCGCCACCCTGGAACGCCAGTATTATTATCTCCATTTTGCAATATAAAGAAAATTGCATTTTTAATTTGCTGAAAATGAAGCCTGCATAGTGAGACGTGATTTCTAAACTTAAAATTAAAATTGAAACCAAATCTTCCTTAAAGACCACGATTCTTCTACTATAGTGCCCTGCCTCATTATTTGAGTTCTCTCCGCTCAAACCAGACTTGTGTGTCCCTAAATAAAAGTCCCATAGAAGTGGTTATGAATGACACACCTGGGGCGGTGCCTGTGGCTCAAGGAGTAGGGCACCGGCCCCATATGCCAGAGGTGGCGGGTTCAAACCCAGCCCCAGCCAAAAAGCTACAAAAAACAAATGAATGACACACCTGTCCTTTGTATACGTTGAAGCTGTTCACTAACCTACAGGTAAGACCTAAAATATACTTTTATACTAAATACACATATGTGGACTTTGTTATATAAGATATTTAAATGTTAATTTTACTTTTGAAAATATGACCATTAATAAGCAAATCAACTTAAGAGCATTATAATTATAGGTCTTTTGTGCAGATAATCCCAGGTGTTTATTGATGTTCACAGCTGTGTACATTATTCATAAAACAATGAGAATCATTTAAGTGATTCACCAATCAATAGAATAAGTCATGTACACGAGGTGGAGAATACTAGGGAGTCAGAAATCAGGTTTTAGAAGAACGAGTTTTACGAAGAGACACACGGTCGCAGCGTGAAAGCCGTCTGAATATTTGGATTTGCATATAACTATGAACTAGAAGGTCAAAGGTGGAATTGTTAACCACGCTCACTTTGTAGGTCATGGGTTCACTCCCTTTCTGTTGTCCGTGTTTTCTAATTTTTGTGTTAAGGATTTATTACCGACGCCAGAAAAAGTCGTTAGTCGTCAAGCTGCTCTCTCCTAAGGCCGTGTGCTGCGTTCTTCACATGGGTTGGCTGACTTCACACTGTGTGAAAATCTATTATGATCATTATTATTCAGACCAATGAAGAGACTGAGGTTCAAGAGAGGTGAGATGACCTGCCTAAGCTTACACAATTAGCAAGTAGCAGGGTTGAGATTTTAACCCAATTCTTGGTAAAATATTTGCATATTTACATATGTTCATATTTTATAATAGCCTATTTGCCCTATTCTATGCCACGGAAGACAACGGACAAAATTGAGATGAGTGACAGCTTCAGGAAGAGAGGAACCCCCAGTGAAGCAGCAGAAGCTGACGGGTGACGCGGGAGGATGAGGACTGGGAGACGGCAAGAGGAGGTAGGAGACCGACCCAAACTGCTGGTGTCCACGCGGGTGGCACCCAGGGCTGTCAGTGAGCAGGTGATGCTCCGGGTCTCACGGGCTGCAGGTGGTGGAGCTCGAGAAACTTCTCAATGTCCTGGCAAATTGACAATTGCTAATCCAAGGAGCAGAGCACCAGAGGGAAAACTATTGAGCTCTAGATGATGTTTGATGGGAGTGTATCTAAGACTTGGTAAGAAGATGGGAAAAGCGGTGAAAGGAAGTTGGTCATTCTGGAGTTTATGACGAGTATGAATATTTCAAATTACTGAATTGCCCGTCTGTCCTGTGCTGCATTAGTGTCACAGAGATGCTGGAGTTATGACTGAGGCTCATTGCTCATGCTGGAGGGGATGGTTTGGTAGACGGAACACCAGCTTTCACCACTGGGACCCTGTATCCAGGGTTAACATGCCAGGGGCACTGACTCAGCTCAGCCCCTGATCAAGGTGGTTCTGAGTTTACTCAGATGGCTAGTGGGGCTCTTGGACAAAGTTTGTGAAAAACTTGCTAATCCTGCCTGCATAAAGATTCTTAGGACTTTTACAAACTTTGGATGTCGCCCACTTTTCTTGTAGCATACGAGAGAATCTGGGGTCTTCTAGACAGTCTCATGTGAGCTGATTCTAGCTCACACGTCCTTCATTCCCAGGGGCCTTGCATGCAGCTGACTGAGCCTTCCCTTAACTGCTGCGTTCAACTCTTCAAGGCACTTACTGTGATTTAGATGTAATAGTTTCATAGTTTCTTAATCAACATTTACACTAAAATCTGTTCATTCATCCACGTAATAATATAAACTACTTTTAAGAAAAAAATGTTTCACTTTCTCGGCCTTCCCAACTACTTTACAGTGACAAACTAGGAATGTTCGGTAGCTTCTCAAAATACTGCTACTGTGTAAATCAACCAGCAACTAGAAAACTTATGACATATTTAAAATATATGTTAAGATATCAGCTAAACTTGTGTCAATTTGGAAAAGTCCTGTTCTAATCTCAAAAATCAATGCGACACACACTTGTTGAGCCACTGTCTGATGTTCTAAGCGTATCCCCACCATGCTAATAAAATACCAGCCGTCTGTCCTGTGCTCTGGTGAAGATGAGCAGGGACTGAGGGCTATAACCAGGGAACATTAACGTGCCCTAGAGCCCAATTAATTCTCCAACTCAGATTGGGACCTGAAGACTTTCTTCTAATTACACAGCATGACAGTCTGATTTGTCAGACTGATATGAGTTAACTTCACATATCACTGGTAAGATAGTCAAGAATCCCAATTCTGAGGGGACAATTAAACCTACAAGATTAGTAGTATGAGAAACTTGAGGCATAAATAATGTTAACATAAGCTGATATTATTCACGCCTTGAGATCCTCAATTTTCTTCTGCAAGGCCATTTCCAAATTTCATCACCACATTCCTCACTTCCATCTCAGACATCAATCTTTCTGACAAGTCACGCACTCCCCAATTCTGGAGGAGATTGCTTCCATATATGCTGAGGTTCTAGTCACGGCAGTGACCCAGCCCTCCCTGCTCCAGCTACCTCTGCCATTAGGTCACCATCTTCAATACTTACTGCTAATTATGTGTGTTTATTTTCCATACACAATGCATGATGCAATCATTTTGATAATACTTTATTCCTGTCTGGTTATATGGAATTTTTTATACTCATGTATGTTTTCTCTATAATTTCATTGTGATTTCTAAATGTCTTACACATTAAATTGTGATTTCTAAATGTCTTACATGTTAAATTCTATAGGTGCTTATTAATGAAGTAAAAATGTAGCAATCTTTAGTTGTTTCTTATAAAACCTCAATACTCTTCCCGGAAATTTCCCCTTAGCCAAATATTTATTCAGCATGACAGAGCTATATATAGGAATGCCTTCCAGAATTCAGTAATCAAGGTGAAGTTCAAGGCCCAAAGCAGGCCTTGTTCCCACTGTGCTCAAATGTCTTCTGACAGAGATCCAGATGGTGCGTGGCAGAGGGGCGGCCACAGCAGCTGGTCACGGGATGGCTGTCCTCTTGCAGTGAGGGGGCCTCAGCACCACCACTGCTCTCAGGGGCCTAAGAAGCTCCTTCCTCCTATTCTGTTAACTTTACGTAAGCTTGATTCCTTTTTCTTCCTTTAATTTCCTTTTCTAAGGAATCTATAGGGGAAATTCAGGAATGATGAGTTTCAGCATGACTTATGACAAGTTTGATTTAGTCACAAGAGAACATTAGTGGCTCTTGCAAGAGGACTGTGAACACCCATTTGCCATTTCCCATGACAAGAAAACTTGAGCAGGAGCAGATGCTGAGAAAATATCCCTTCACTAGGACGACTGATACTTGGCAACTAAAGGCAACTGTGAAATGCTCTTTATAAATTGTTAATGTTAGTCAAGTGCGTTTAACGCCTTTTAAAGAATGTAAACTTCATGCTGTCCAAACTCCTTAGAAATGGACAGAGATGACACTCAAATTCCCATCTATTCAAACTGAGCTGTGCGTGAACACGAGTGGTTTCAGAAAGTCGACATTTGCCATAAATTCAGCTGTTGCATCATTTGAGGCTGCTCTGTGGTCCGAGATAGCTCGTGACCTGTCTGACGTGTCTGACTTCTGCCAGGCTGGCTCAGATGATGGAGATCTGATCACCTGGACACATTTCTCAGAAAAACGGGAAATATGCTTAGCTATACCAGTTTACTAATGATTTCTGATGCAAGGAACCTTCCTATTTTTACCCGATGAGGAACAAATTATTCCTTCTTAAGTTATCACAGATATGTAGGCCTTTTCTCTTGAACAACGCAGGATAGAAGAACAAGATACTAAGTTAAATTTGGTTGAAAGGCATTATTCACTTTATCATTGCAAACTTTTGGTGCATTCAAAATATAGGACAAATTAGAGAAAAACCTAGATCCATTAAATAAAATTGCAACACCTTTTCTGTTTCTTTTCCTCTTGCCCATCTAGAATCTATTATTTGACATAGCCTACGCAGCCCTTTCGAAACAGTTAGACCCCATCCATCTACTCTCAGCCATTCTTGGCTTACATTAAAGTCTTAGCTCACAGAGGACCGAGTAGACCAACTCTGGCTACCTTCAACAGCACTTCCTACCAGTGTCCCCCTAATGGTTTACTTAGAATAACAAATATTCACACATTTCTGTCCTGGAACAGGCCAAGCAAGCTTCCTCCTGAAGATGGTGTGTGACACTCCCTCTGCTTAGAACGCCCTCTCCCAGAGGGCTCCTTGCTGTGCCCCTTTACTCACACAGACCTGCTTCCGTCAGTGTGCCCGCAGGAGACACCTACCTCGGAACCAGGACAGGAAGAAAAAAATGGAGCAGCTGGTAGAGGTGTGGTCAGGGTTAAGAGAAGAATGAGAGCTGGTACGGTACTTAAAACAGGTGAAGCTTATACCATCCCTGGGCCTGCGGGGCAGGGAAGGGAGAGGGTAATTGCAGCCCAGTGAGAGCCAGAGCAGTGGGGAGGGTCCTCAGCAGAAGCCACTGGCACAGGAAGTGGGAGATAGTGCAAAAGAAATCCCTGCCCTGACCTTTCTCTCCTTCCTCAAATCTGCGATTGGTAAACCTTGCCAGGAGCCAGCAGTGGAGAAACACAGGCAAGGCTGTCCTCATAAGAGAGCCTCCCCGGCCCAGAGACTGGCTCTGGTCAAGATGAGGACTCTACTAAGAAGGTGACCTCCCAAGACAGCTCTTCACTGAACCTGTCTCTGGAGCGGTACCTCCCACACGTGCCACTCCTTCACCCTTCACCTGGCATCATCACAGTGCCTGTCGTTACCTGACATACTGTGTTGTTCTGTATTTGCTACCCCACTAGAATAAAATAAGCTCTACAAGGACTAGCATTTCATCACTTTTGTATTGTATTCACTGCTGTATCACTATAGTTTAAAACAGCTCCTGCTGCATACATAGTAAGGTGAAAATTTGAGTGAGTGAATTTAATACTCCCTTTACTATACAAGGGTATTCCTGTTTAATAAGAAAATCAGAATAAAACTCTGAAATATAGTAGAAGCTCCATGGTTGACCTCCCACCATTGGCCACCTCAAGTTGTCCTAATTTTCATAAAGGATGTGCACCACATGTACACATCAGTGCAGTAGGGCCTAGCTCCTTATGTTGACCTCCTCCATATCTGACCAGTCTGTTACAGAACCTTGGGTGGTCAACTTACAGAAGTCCTACTGTATAAGTGGATTATCCATATACATCTCTATATTTGAGACTTTTGTTCTGAAATATCTTTGTCATATTTCCCTGTAGACCACCACAAATAAGTTTAAATTAGTCTTTTATAATAGATATAAGCATGCATATATTTCGTAAGACTTTCTTTCAGACATTAAGACATAGGACAGAATCACAGAACTTAAGGAAACAGTAAAACTGTTGAGCCCGACCCTGTGCTCCACACACGGGCATTCTCCACGATCGCTCCAAGAACTGCAGGGCCTTCTCAGAGGGCGTAAGCTCAAAATCATCAACTGCTTAAACACCATGGCTGAAAAGCACATGCCATTTATAAGACTATTTTACTAATGTTGACAGATGACATATTTGTCAAAATGGGGGCAAGAGCTAATAAACATGGATCGATTACCCTCCAGGATCCTGCTTATGTTTTTATCCAGCAGTTCTCAACTTGTGGGTCATGAGTCCTTTGTAACAATGAAAATACATCCTGCATATCAGATATTTGCATTACGATTCATAACAGTCGCAAGATTGCAGTTATGAAGTAGCAACGAAAGTAATTTTATGGTTGGGGGTCACCACAACATGAGGAACTATATTAACGGCTCGCAGCATTAGGAAAGTTGAGAACCACTGTTTTTATCTTTCTGATCACCGCAGCAATAGGTAATCATTTCAAAAGCTGGTGACTAAGGCAGCTATTATTTTAAAGGTTTGAGTTTTCTCCCCTAATGTAAAAAATCAATCTGTTGTATCTTAGGTCATTCTTTCTTGCAGACTAAACACCCTCAGTTCAGACCAAATGTGTCATCTTTTATAGACAGATTCCTATCCCAGGTACTCTCCTTTGGACATGGTCTAGTCCATTACCTTTCCCCTTAAATTCTAAAATACAATTCTTCAGCCTGGGTGTGGCCAGTGCAGCACAGCAGCTCTCTTTCCCATACCTGCTCATTCTGTTCTCATTAATACAACTCATACATCTCACTTTTCCCACAGCCACAATACATTGACTTGCACTGACCTTCTGATGTAAATGCTGTTCAGTCACGTTAGTCAAAGCAATTGGCAAAGTGCACATTTGTTCCTGTGCTTAATCTGTCATCTCAGAGGCTGTTTGGGTTTTCCATAATGAAGTAACAAATGCTAATGTAGGCATAATGGACCAATATGATTGCTCAGAGACAAAATCCATTGACAGAAGCTAGTCATACACATAACTGAACTGTCCCAAGTTGTTCTTTTAACATCAGCAGTTAGGGAAGGAAAGACTCTCCTGGTGACATTCCACCAAAAAACAGTCACGAAAGATGTACCTGCAGCAACAATGATGATATCCGCCAGCTGCGTGTGGATCTTCAGTTGTTCCTTGGGAGTGTATCTGTGAGTGATGGTCACAGTTGCATCACCTGAAATGCAGAATTTCCATTAATGATTACTGAGCTTTTTCAAATTTTGCAAATGCTCTAAATATGGAAGAGTGTATTAAGAGTAGAAAAGCTGTGTTGACATGACCAAATCACTTTGAGAGCAAAGATTAGATGAGGAAATCTAGATGAACTGAAATACTGAACCATTCAAGGGAGGCCAAATGAGAAGACACCATGATAATGGCAATACTAAAGAGAACGTAGAAATCAACTAGAGAAATGTGTAAAATCCATGTAGTAAAATCTCTAGAACACCAAGAGAAAAGAGACTGGGGAATTACTAATAGAAAGATAGACCACATTCTCAGACAGAAAGATTCAGTACCATGAAGACGACTGTAGTGCTGGTAGTTGAGGCCGAGGAGGTTTGGACAGGATTTGGACAGAACAGAGAACAACTAAGCCAAAGGCTGCTGTGACATCCACCTTCATCCAGCCTATCATGGCCAGCAAGCATGGAGACAGCCACCATCATCTAGCCCCTGGTGGCCAGCAGGGATGGGGACAGCCCTTCATCCAGCCCCTGGTGGCCAGCAAGCATGGGGACAGCCACCTTCATCCGGCAACTTTCCCACTCAGCAGGGAGCCTGGGGCCTTAGTAGGCAGCACAGCGGCCTCAATCAAGCACTAATGACCATTACTGACGGTAACAGGCACCAGCTGCTTCATCCTCATGACCTTCAGGAGGTGCGAAGGCCTAATTGACTCATCTTCCCCCCAACAATTCCTCCTACAGTCCCTACAAATGTCATACAATTTCAACTTGTTAATGGTATTTTTTCTTTTTTGAAGAATATAATTTGAGCATAAAGTTAATATGGAAAAATAAAGGAAAATAATCAATAAAACTTTGAAAAAAAGATTTTAATTAGCAACACCTGACAGTAATCTTTCTCATTTTAGTTAATGGCACCATCTTCTATCTATTTAGAGCAAAAATCTAAGAGTCTTTCTCTGTTTTTCTCTTTCTTTCACTCACTATAAAACAAATTTTTAAATGTCCGCTATATATTTACAACTATCCTAAGATACCAACATTGTGAGGCAACCACCAATCTCCATGCTAGCACTGCTTCCCTATAATTAGAAAGGTCCCTTAATACCTCGGCAACACACTCAAGTGTTCTCTAATTCCAAGTGAGAGTCTCCCAAATCCCTACAAAAAACAAGATCAAAACTATTAGTAAAACAAAACAAAACCCTCCCATGTCTAGCAATTTCTTACAGTGAGAAGTTGAGAGGTATATAATGAATCAGTGACTTGTACACTTGTTTAATTAACAATCTGTGAGGTTTGAGCAAAAGGAAGAAAACTATATCAACACAAATTTCAATCTGCATGGAAAACTCTTGCAGGTAACCACACACCCTCTTCAATAATATCAGGTTAACTTAAAACTCCTAAACAGAGTTTGGCTTGAAACATCAAAGTCCCACGTAGACTTGATTGATCCGAGTTTATGACTATGTCTATACTAAACCACGGGAAGGTTTGCAGCCTGCTACTTAGCAGCCCTGATGACAAAGGGTGAAAAGAAGGAGCCAGAAGCAAATGTGCTGGTATAATGCCCAGAGTCTCCCAGGAGTGCAGCTCCATACTGCTCCTGGTCCTATCACCCAGCTTTCCTGCTAACTACCCTGTTATTCAACACATCTCACTTGAAAATTCTTGTCATTTCCATTTCAAACCCCGATCCCCATTTTCAACTAATCCTCCGGCTTGCTACACCTCGTCCTCTCTACCCCTCTGCGTCCCCCGGGTAACCCACGCTCACAAGCTGCAGTGGCCACTCCGGAACGGTGTGTACCTCTGACCCTCGCTAGTGACTGTCCCACACTCCGTATATCTCTCATAATGCACACGGCAATAACCTTCGAGACAGCCTCATTTTTTAAGTATCACACATTTTTAAAACATTTCTTAAAAGCAGAGTCTTGAGCAACTATTTTGTGCCTATACTTTATATCCTGCTTCTGGGACACAGGAAGAATTACATAAACCATCCTCTGGTATCTGTGGGCGGACTGGTTCTAAGACCCCGTGCAGATTCCCAAATCTGTGGATGCTCAAGTCCTTGATATAAAATGTTGTAGCGTTTGCATATAATCTATACGTGCCCTCCTACACACTTTAAATCTCTAGATTATAATACCTATTACAACATAAATGCTATGCGAACAGTTGTCATGTTGTATTTGTTTTTGTGTTATTGTTTTTTCCTGGGAGTGGGAGGGAAGATGGGAAAGGGCCTTCTGTGCAGAGGCAGAGGGGTGTGATGGCAAGAGGGCATGGAAGGATGTGTGATGACTGGGGGCGTGGAAGGAATGGTCTCTCTGAGAAACAGTGTGGGGCTCTGTGGAGCTTCAACATAAAGTGCCAGGCAGGAAGTGACAGGAGAAGGGGCTGCAAAGGCCGGTCAGAGCAGACCAGGATATCCTCCAACAGTCGGGCTTATAGGAATTGGAAAAGGGACGTTTTGTGCTAGTAATAAAATAAGTTCCAACGTCATGTAGAGAGAGAGAACATTATAGAGAAGCATGTGATCTTCCTTTCCCATTTTAAGTCAGCTTTAATGCTATTTTAATGTCTGATAAGAATATATGTTCTCTGAGCACGGTACTTTCCCGATACCGTGTGTCTGAATTTAGGAGATACTGGAATGAGACAGTGCCCCATGATTCAGTTCAGAAAATGAGACCAGACGAGTGTGTGTTCTCTAAGGTCCTCTAATAGCCATACTCAACATTGTAAATCAGAAAGTTGCATCAACACAGAGACATCCCAAAACACAATGTCCCTACAGTCTTATAATGAGCACTTCTAACCTGAGGGTGCTGGCTGGAATGGGAGTACAGACACAAGGTGCCTGGCACCCCTGCCCCCGTTTGACAATGGTCACTTCTACAGAGCAGAAAACACCCCACCCCACTCAACTGCCACTGAGCGCAGCCCAGTGGTGTGATCACGCGTGTGACTCACGCATTCCTAGGCGTTGCTATTTGGCTCCTGTCTTTGAAACCTAACCAGGCTTGGCCCAGCCTGCCACTGGGCTGAGCTCAATCACACATACCACTCGTATCACGTGGCAGGGCTTCAAGCCTTCACTACTGTGTCATTACCTCCTGCAGGTGGAAGATAATGCTCCCAGTCTGGCAAAAAGGTTCATTCTCACAACCGAAGCCAAATTCTTACAAAGGAAGGGCATTCAAGGGGTAAAAATTCTGTGGTTTTCCATTTAGATAGGGTGCCTCTGGAAGACAAAATGGGTGAGATACAAAAAAGTTCCAGCAGCAGGATAGCTCGTGTGTGGAAGCTGAGCACCAAGGCAGAGGCAGGGCCAGAGAATCTGGGCCTCGCAGAGATGGATACAAAGATACAAGCTGTCGACCTCTGCAATAAGCACTTTGGCCTCAGTATCCCACAGTGCTTTGTAGAGAGTAAGTATTAGATGAGTATTGGCCAAAAGAAACTGAGAATATTACAGGCCCATGGCACTCAAAGCAAATCAGCTGGCCTCTGGCCCAACCAGAATATTCCATAAAAAAGGACCAGCGTCAATGCAACCACAACAATCACATAAACTTTCACTTGAAGGGCCAGGAACCCCATGTCCTGGTCATTTAAGGGGACCTATTTTGATGAGATGTCCTGTATAGAAATAAAAATATGCACAAAGGAGCTTACTCTAAAAGAATTTGAAATAAAAACAGATTCTATACTCCTCTCATGACAATTGGTACCAGTAATGACACCTTGTCATCATGAAGGGAAAAAGCTGTTTTAGAGAAACTGGAGAAATTATCTCTTGCTTCCTTGTGGTAAAACTAAAAATAGACTTTGTGCTAAAGCAAATGGTATTCAGTTTTCATTCTGAAAGAAGGTCAAATTGGGTAAGGTGCTACATATCAAGAAAGAATGCACAGTGGTCTACGCGGGTCACAATGGGACTCAGACACTGAATCGTTAAAAGACCCTCCGCCGCCAGACTCCTCATGTCACCTTAACTAACCACAGGCTTCCCTATGCAACTGGGGGTTCCTTACACACCCAGAATATGGACCAAGGGATACCAAATCTTATTTTGTGCCACTGAATATTTATAATTTGAATTACCCATATTTGCACATTGGGTCCCCTTATACTCCCATCACCACCACCAAGACTAGATTTGGGGGGACAGGAATCATTTCCCATCTGCCCTCTGTAAGCTACATGTTGCTGAAATGCCAGGTCCCCTCTGAAGGCTGTCGTGTGACCTGTTCTCAGTGGGAAGGAGACTGCCTCCTGTGTCCCTGCCGTGCTGAGAGTCAGCACTATCCCTTCACTTCATAATTTAGTACCTTCTCACTCTATTTTAAGCTCTGGGGAGTTAATAAAAAACTTTTATCAAAAAGGAGGCTGAGATCCACATACTTAATAGCAAAACTAAATGCTAGCCATAGATAGATACATATTAATCAAGCTAAATTATAGCATGGACATTTTTCCTCTAATGCAATTATCTTTGGCTTTAAGACAAAAATGAATCATTAGGATCTGAATGTGTTCTGGCAAAGAAATACACAGTGTGAGCTGAACATTCACCATTGTGAGTGTCATCAGAAAAGCTCTATAGATATGAATTTGCCAAGTTAATCTTCCTTCATTATCTCCATTAGCTAACAATGCACATGGAGTCACTGAGCATAATTACTGCTTAACAGACACAGACATTTGAAACTCTGACTTTCCCACAGCCTCCAAATCTTCAGTAAGCAGTTCTCAAAGATTCACTATATTAATAATACATGTCCCCACACTCCTAAATATGTATAGGATTAAACACCATCCATATTGCAAACATTCCAATTTCATTTTTAGTATAATTTGTTACCTTTTAGATACTGTAATTATAACGGCACATAGGTACCACTATAACAAAGGTGAGTTTAACTATCTGGCTTGTATATAGCTAATTCCACTCCTATTCAATTTTTAACATGTATTCAAGTGAAAATATTTTACCACACAAACTATAAAATTTTTAAAGTACTATGTTTTTACCCTACAATTATTTCCCCAGAAGTCATTGCTACTATCACTTTATATCTATCTTTCTCATGAGTGCTTTAATATATATATATATATATATATATATATATATATATGTGTGTGTGTGTGTGTGTACATATATATTTTTTGAGACAGAGCCTCAAGCTGTCACCCTGGATAGAGTACCGAGGCATCACAGCTCACAGCAACCTCCAATTCCTGGGCTTAAGCGATTCTCCTGCCTCTGCCTCCCAAGTAGCTGGGACTACAGGTGCCCGCCACAACGCCCGGCCATTTTTTGGTTGCAGCCATCATTGTTGTTTGGCGGGCCCAGGCTGGATTTGAACTTGCCAGCTCAGGTGTACATGTCTGGCGCCTTAGCCCGTTGAGCCAC
Source organism: Perodicticus potto (assembly GCA_963574655.1). Taxonomy (NCBI): domain Eukaryota; kingdom Metazoa; phylum Chordata; class Mammalia; order Primates; family Lorisidae; genus Perodicticus; species Perodicticus potto. Next base: position 18,977 of record CAUYRH010172024.1, on the reverse strand, counting down.
AGGCGCCAAGCGCCAATATTTGTCTTGTAATTTAATATCTCTTCCCATTCAATGCAGTTAATTGTAATTAACTGTGGCTTTGCTTATGGTCACATACAAATCTCCCACCTCCATCCATTCTCAACCACTATATACATCTTTCAAAATGGAGTAGAATGGGGCTTGTCTGTCTTTCTCACACATTAGCGAAGGGTCACCCAGTTTAAAAAGAGATATTGGACTTTACCCAGGGTGAATAACAATTCCTTCATCCAAAATATGTCTCTAGGATCCCATTCTTATGTCAGGCACTTAGTTCCAAATGCTTATCTCTTCTAGAGCTCACCCTTACAGAGGCTTATAAACATTTGATACTGGGAGCTGCCCTGTACTCTGCGTGTACCCTTAGCAGAAGCATGAACCACTCTTAGGTGGTGAATGGAAAAAGGAAAATAGGAGCAATGCAAAATGATTTGGACCAGGAGCCAGTAAAAATGGTCTCAAACCCTGCCTCTCTCTTGAGCATGTGATCTTAGGCCCTGCACTAAGTTTACCTGGGTCTCAGCTTCCTCATTTGTTGTGTCAGTGAGTGATGGAGATGGCCTCTCAACACTGAATATATCACACTTCCTTGCAATCACTGTCATGCCATCTTGTCCAAGCTTCTAATTTAAGCATTTTTCAGTTAACAGCGATTAATATATTTCCAACTAATTTACATTTTCTATTCCTTCTTCTGCTTGCCATTTTGTCCGATGATATTTACTTCCCAAAGGACATTTTTTTTCACCATGCCTATACCAGTGATTCTTAAAATTCTTTGGTTAAAATTTTTCTGATGGAAGCCAAGGATTTTTTCCCCAGAAAAATGCACGTGTCCACATAGACACACACTTTTTCTCATAATTTCAGAATGGGTAAACACATCCCCCATTTAAGGAGTTCAGAGTTACTTGGCTCTAGCCAATGGTTATTAGGCAGAAATGTTAGTACACAATTTTTAAAAGTTGCTTATTTTTATAAAGAACTAAGAAATAAAGTTTTCTTATATGAAATTTCTTAATTATAAAATCTTATCACAATTTAAAAACTGAATGCTCCGTGTGGACCAAATAAAACCCATTTTTTGAGACAACTTGAAATCTGGCTTGCTTCTAGTGTATTTTAATAGATGCCCTATGACTGTTCTCACTTTGCGTTCTGAGATGCATGTGTATGAACTGCAGAAGGTTTCAACTACCTAATCACTTAGCAGACTGGCAATTATCCCAACCCACTCATTTTACATGGAAGAAAACTGAAGCCTAAAGAATGAAAATACCTTTCCCAAGGTCAGATGGCAAATTACCAACAAAACTAGAACAAGAATCCAAGTCTCCTACTTCCCAGTATAATTTCTTTTTCTCTGTATCTTATACTCTTTTTCCTCATTCTTCCAATATGTACCTGATAGAAAAAAATCCATGCTTTCAAATTACCAACACAATTTTCTCATATATGTAACTGTTTTTCCTAGGATCATGCTGTACATTATTTTGTCTTCTTTATTGGTATACAATTCAACATATGGTAAGAAATAATAGTAATTTAAAATAAAATTATATGTAGTTTCATATATAGAAGGTAGACAGAGTCACACATACAATACGAGGCCTTTAACAATGTGAGCTCTCTTCACAAAATTTTTAATTCTTTGTACACAGGACAATGACTCCCTCATGTTCTCCATTGTTCTGAACAACATCCTTCCCTTTCCTAAGTTCTTTGCCTAAAATATGTGGTGACTCCCTTTTGGGCACTGTTCAAATCACAGTGGAAGAATGCTAATCTTGACAGCTCAGAAAAAGAACACTTGGATAAATCAAAATTGATCTATTCTTTTAGGTGCCTCGTCATTTTCAACCAGTGGTTTGAATTTGCCTTCTCAAATACAGACCACTATGAAGAACACAAGTAGCTGATGGTTGTCAAAAAATAGAGGAAGTAAAAATAGTATGGAAACAAGATATAATCTTTATTTTTTTCTTTTAAAAAGTATTTCTCTGTGATATTTTTTAAACCATAGTCATTGAAACACTACAGGAAAAAATGTATACATGGGTCCTTTTTATAAAAATATTGCTCAACAAGAATGAGAATTAATGAATAGTACAAAAGAAAATGATTATCTTTGGGAATACTCAATCTATTTGAATCAATTTGAATCTAATTAAATCATATGGACATTTTCAAATCTATGGAACCCAGGAATTGTTTTCCAATTCTCCTCTTCTCCTCTTAGAAAGTACCACATCACAGTATAAAAACGAATAGTCCATTAGCTAGATCTGCCCTGGACACCTATTTATATATCTTATGTGTACAAACACATACATACATAGATCTATATTGTCTGTAAATTTGTTTGGTTGAGATTATTGTTGAAATTGCTAAGGTATCTACTTTAAAAAGCAGGAGATTTTACATGCACACTGGCTTCTGTCTTCTCTTAAATAACTGGAACATCTGGAAACAACTAACCAAGCCTAAGTCACCACTCACCCTTTAAATGGGATGAACACGTCCCCTTTACACCATATTCCTTACCATTCTTTCTTGTGTCTCCAACATTAAGCCCGCTTAACAAATCGCCTTGTACCCAAACCTCATCATTCATTTGACTTTTGGTACTTTTGTGGGGATTTATCATTGTGCATTTTGCTTTCATGACCTAATGTATGCTTCACTGAAAAGATAGTGACTGGTATATATAACTCCAAAGGAACCAATTATTTCAATTTAGAAAAAAAGAAGAGTTCACATCACAATCAAGTGTTTTAGACAATACCACAAAATTTCCCAGTTCAATCTAACTGGTAGTATTAGAAGTTAATTCTGTGTCTCTTGCATCTCTGCACAACTGTGAGCAAGGAACTTACTGCCCTCTTGTTCTGGAAAAATTTTTTGAAGACATTGGTATAGTGAATAACACTGGGAGGCAGAGACAGTATCTCCCTCCAAAGCAAAAAACAGACAGGCTTACTGTCCATTACCAAAGATTTAAATGATGGCTACACTCAAAGTTCAGACATCATGCACATAATGTATCCACATAATAAATCTGTACTCATACCCCCTATCTGTAAAGCAAACAAAATAAAAGATTTGGGTTCCCTCGGCACAGGGTTTTTCTCTTACAAAGCAACCCATTGTGTGTGGAATCTCACACGTGTACTATCTCTCCTGTCTTCTGCCAGCAACCATGAAATTATTTCAGGCTACCCTGTTATTCTGGATCAGGGTAAAATTTCACGCCTTTCACAGCTCTTGACAGGGAGCTCTAGTTACTAATTTTTATGTATTAATTGAATATAGGAGTTAACTCTAATCTAAATCATAGTGTGATTTCAAATCCATTCACCCTTTTATGCCTATGGCCACATAAGAACAATGATATATAGACTTCCCACAGGTGTCTGGAATATTCTGGCTGAATTGTTCATGATCAGGATACTGACACATAGAGGTGATGTGCTGTGAGCATGATATAGGCCTTCTAAGGAAATAGACAACATCTTAAATACTGGTTCCCTGGCTTATTAGCATGTAACTTTGGACTATTGCTTCACTTTCTTGAGTCTCAATTTCCTCATCTGTAAACAGGCCAATACGTAACATAATAAAAGGCTATTATAACTATTAATTCAATGTTTGTTAGTGCCTAGAAAATACATGTAGTATGTGCTCAATAGTTGGAGCTCCTATTGATGTTATGATGCTAATCAATGTTGATTAATCAATATTGATTAGAATAATAAAATTCTTGTTTAAAGTTCTATGACAAATATTTTTATTCTTCTCAGACTCTTGGGATTACACATTTTTCTAAGAGGTCATCAATACCAACCTCTTCCTCAGGGTAGCAACTATTTTTGTAGCTTCTCTGATGGTGTTTATGTATCTCTGCTAGAATATGTTCATTGACGTGACCTTCCCTATTTTTATTACGTGTTCTTTGTGATTTCTTATCCACCTGCTTTAAATAATTTCCAGAATATTTTTTGTAAGAGAAAAATACCAAATTCCCAGATAGAGATCATTTTTCATGACTGTATTTTGTCTTAAAGAGTATTAAATGGTTGTATTTATAACAAATATATAGGAACAATAAATATTAACTCACTCATCAAATTATTTGTACACAATGTTGAATTTAATGTGTAAACATATATCTACTCTGTTCATGTTACATATTCATATTTGAGTTTTTAAGCACATAGAACTATAGATGCTTTCTAAATGTAACACTGGCTGTAAACAATTAAGAAAGTCTGAAGAATTACACAATAGAGTAGAATATCACTGTGTCCTATGAGATTATCCTGTCAGCTAAGGTAAATCTCAATAATAATTGAAGATAAATAGTAATACATCAGAGGAAATCAAAAGATGGAGAAAATAATCTATTTTAAAATTTATGAGTGCCCTCAAAGTATTCTGTAACTTGAATCTAATTCAAATTGAATTGGGTACAAGACCTCAGGATAATTTATAAGCATGTTGGAAGTGTAGGATGGAGAACAAAGGCTCAGCTTTTAGGGGTCTATATGACAGACCCTATGTACCCTATTCCCAAATTGTGAAAGGAGTCATATTTAAAACTGAGGGATGCAGAAATCATTTGCACTACACTAAATTAATTAGCACAGTCTCTGCTGAACCCTTGGAACTCATTCTACTGGGGAAAAACTTAAATTACAGTTGGCATAATTTCTATACAATGAACCCGAGTTATTTAAAGCACAACTAATCTTATCAGCCATCTATTGTTAGCCAAATTGTGAAATTCATTACACTATTTTCCCACAGAAAATTTTTCAAGCAATTCAGCCAAATGAATTTATTTCAATTCATAAACATTTATTGAGGTCCTATTTTTATCCTTGCTGAAACATGGTGAATAGAATTTAGGCCTCCTGCTTTCTCACCTTCAAAAAATTTTCATCTAGTAGAGGGACTTTTTGAAAAGTACAAAATACCTACACTAGAAGGTATAATAGGAAAAGGGCCCATTATTTATGGAACTAGGGGCTCTTCAAGGACAAAGACTTGGTCTCATGCATCAATACCTTCTCTACTTTAAGCATGAAGTCCACCTTGTCAATTGAATGAATAATTTAAAGAGTGGAGAAAAGAAAGATGGGTTAAAGTTGAGTATAAAATGAAAAACACAGGAAATGACTCGAGGCATGGCTGAGGGAAAAATACAGAAAATATTTGAGCTAGGTTTTTGAAGAACGAAGGAGATTTTGATAGGGGGTTATTGAGGGAAAAGGTATTTAAAAAACATAATTCAGCACAAGGAAGTTTATACATACGTGAAACAACAAAGCTAAATTCAGTGAAGAGCAGGGGATATCTTTGATGATAAAAGTTTAAGAGTAGCTAGTAAGGTATTTCTGGGAGGTATCACATGGAGATTTCAACTGACAGTGGGCCAGGTAGAAACATTACTTCATGTGTGTTTTAATTTTTGTTTGACCAGCATTTATCTTATTCCAGTGAGAGTTCACTGAAAAGACTGGGAATACTATCTCTTTCTTATATTTATTTAAAATTCTTTAAGGTTCGGTCTCAATTTTAATACAGTACCCAAGTCATATGACAATGAATTTTTGTGTATAAATATGCATTTCCCTATCAGATGAAGATATCTAGAACCTTGGATGGTCTCCTATACCATTGGTCTATTAATGCTCCATCCAAGGAGATCATCGTACTCACTTTTGTTACCATGTATTAGTTTTTCCAGCTTTTGAGTATTACATAAAAACCATCTTGCTTCTTCAAATCAACGTGTCTATGAACTTCATCCATTTTCCTGCATGTGGTAATGGCTCTTTTTTCTTCCTTCTGTAGTATTCCATTGTATAAACATATCACTGTAGTATTCCACTATACACATAATTATTAATATTCATCTATGTCATGTCGGGAGAATATTTTGGTTGTTTTCAGTTTGAATAAATCAAAAATTGGGGGGGGAAATAAAATCTTCTTACATAGAGTGACCATGCAGCACAATATAGTCAGATCCCAGTCTACACTCATTTTTCTGGATTCATTATTAATAGTCATACCCTACCACTTTATTCTTAAACAGTGCTTTGTATGATAAATTATCTGATAACCAGATATAAAAATCAGATGATACAGTTAACAAATGTAATTTTCTGAAATGAAAGATTAAGAATAGGCTTTACTTACTATAACAGTAGCTCACTGGACCTATAGAATATAAATTAATTGGAAAAGCCTCCAAGAAATCCAGCTCTGTGTAATGATCTTAAGTAAGTCAATATAACTATGAACAAAGGACAGTGATTTGAGAATAACTTTAGAACTTCATTATTTAGATTACTGAAATTAATTTTTTTTGAGACAGTCTCTGTTGTCTAGACTATAGTGCTGGGGCATCAGCCTAGCTCCCAGCAACCTCAAGCTTCTGGGCTCAAGCAATACTCCTGCCTCAGCCTCCTGATTAGTTGGGACTATAGACACCCACTATGATGCCTGGTTAGTTTTTCTGTTTTGAATAGACATGGGGGTTCACTTTTGCTCGGGCTGTTCTTGAACTACTGAACTCAGAGGATTTTCTCACCTCAGCCTCCCAGATTACTAGGATTACAGGCATGAGCCACCATTCCTTGCCATAAAATTAACTTTTTAAAATTGTCTGAGAACATGAAAATAATAGAATAAAAATAAAAAATTATAACAAGAGCTACTGAACAATTTTTTATCCAAAAACACTTTTTTGCGGATTTCTATGGGAGGGTCATGTGTGTAATTTTATCTCTCAGTGGTCTATTCATTTCACACCTACATAGTCCAACACCAAGAGAACAGAACCACATCTACAAAATGTCCCTGAATCCATCAGCAATATCCACACTTTTACTTTTCTTCCCCTCATAAAACTTTATATAGTTTGAGATATCTCCTAGCTGGACTTCATTTGGTCATTTCCATTTTATTCAGTGCATTTATTATTGATACTTTTAGAAATTATTAATTGTGCTATTTATTTAATATCCAAAGTTTTAAACAAAATGATGTTTTCCTTAAGTAACTCAAATTCAACTCCATCTCCATCTCTCCGCTAATCACTAATTTAATCAACAATTTCCATTTATATTATGAATTTCATTCATCACCAGTGAACTGTACATTGAAATACTCATTTTAATTTATTTTTGAATAAATTATGTATCCTAGATCATAAACCCGAGTGTTGATGATTTTTAGCTGTATATAGGAGTGTCATAGATACAATTTGTTGCCATTAAAATCCTGTTATTAAGGATTTCTTTTCAGTTTGTGAAATTTACCCAATATACCCTAGAAGGCATAAAAAACTGGCAAATGGTAAAAGCTTGATGGTCTTCTTTAACAAGATGTTAATGTGCATTTATAGTAAAGGTATTAAGTGGATTTAGTGCCTCAAAGGCGTGCTTGAATGAGGCTGTAGATAAAAGCAAGAAGACTGGCTGGCCAGAAAATTATGAATGGTGTCTTCCTAACTGTGCTATGATAAAGTAAAAAAGCTTGGACATGTCTCTTAAACCTGGATTCTTTCAAAAATCTTAATGAATAGACACTTCTGAGATGAGTCTAGGCATGAATGAGAAACAAACATGGACATATATATACGTGAACCCAAATATAGAGATATATAATTGTATAGCTATTTAGTCTGATAAAATCTGATTGGTTTCTGGTTATACCTTTTCTCAGCTAGTGAAGGCTTCTGCATTATAAACTTAACATTGGAGCTATTGCCATGTTACCATGGTCTCAAAGAAGTCAATAAGCAATTGATAAATTTTCTGTCACTGTGGGCAATTAAAAGGAGTTACACAGCATTGGTTACATCAATTTTCCTGTATCTGAAGAGCAAAAAATTGATTTCACAAACTTACTGGTGCATATTGATTCAAGGCCTATCACTCAGCCATTTCTATTTAACGCTTTTGTTCAGTCATTGAGAAAAATCTCAGGACTGTCAAATAAAATCTAGTTCTATGGAGTTTTCATCTATTATTCTGCTTTGCAAGTATTTTTGGTATCAATAATATACTTTCAAGTCAGAAGATGTGGTTATTCTCTCTCTTAAAATGTTTTCATATTTGGAAAATAAGAATAAGAATGGCTTAAAGTTATTATTCATTTGAGACTAAAATCTCTGATGACACATTTGAAAACGTGTTAGAAGTATGTGTTTTTGAAAAAGAACAGGATTTAGTTTTTTTAAGCCTCTCTCATGGGTTTCAATAACTTATTTGAGATAAAGGAACACAAATATACTTCCAGCATTTTATTTTGGAGAGCACTCTGCTTTTTCATCTTCCTAGGAAAGCCTGAGGTAGGAAACAGTAACATACAAAGATAAGGAAAGCATCTAACTGCAGTCATAATAGACCTTAAAAGCAAATCTAAAAGTTCCTTTAAGTCAAATAATTCCCTATTGACAAATATGGGTGAAATGCCAATCCAGGTCATGTACATTCTAGGTCTTAGAATAACTCGGGAAGCAAGACAGACAAAACCCCTTTCTTCAAACAGCTTGTATTCAAGAGACATATACATTGATGAAAAGGGTAGAATAGGAAAAAAATAATAAAGCAATAAACAAAATAATTTCAGATAGTGTTAATACTGTGAGGAATAGTCTACCGATTGATGAGAGAGGAGATAGAGTAAGTGGTAATTTGCCATCTACACAGGGAGGTCATAAAGTCTTTTCAAAAGAAGTGAAATTTGAGCTAAAACATGAGTGACAAGGAGAAAGAAGCTGTGCAAAAACTGAGTGTAAACAACCTAGAAAGAATAGCTTGTGCAAAAGCTCTAAGGCAGAAAAAAACCAGAGTTGCTTAAAGAACAGCTGGAAAAGCTAGTGGCTGGAATGAACAAGGAGTGAATGCTGGCAGGTGAGGTAATACCAGTCAACCAGTGAAAATGCATGGATTTTATTTTATATGACATGAGTGATGACTGCAGGGTTTTAGGCATGAGGATTACTGAACACATTCATGTTTTGATTCTCCAATCCCAATGTTCTTAATGAACCCTATAGTTCATAGATTAGTTAAGATTATAAAAATAGGCTCAGTGCCCGTAGCACAGCAGTATGCCTCCAGCCACATACACAGAGTCTGGTGGGTTTGAATCTGGCCCAGGCCATCTAAACAACAAGGACAATAGCAAAAAACTAGCCAGGTGTTATAGCGGGTGCCTGTAGTCCCAGCTACTTGGAAGGCTGAGGCAAGAGAATCACTTAAGCCCAAGAGTTGGAGGTTGCCGTGAGCTGTGACACCTCAGCTCTCTACCATAATAAGTCTCTGTTTCAAAAAAAAAAAAAATTATAAAAACAATAAAGAATGTCATTGGTATAATTCTTTACAATTCGAAAATTATTAATTTTTCTTGTTTTCTTTTTTCTTTTTTGACGAGCCTGGGCAACATAGCAATTATTTTTTTTTTCTTTTTCTGTTGAACAATGGATCTCAGATGGGAGTATTTTTGCCTCTCCAGAAACATTTGATAATATCTGGAGATATTTTTGGTTATCATGATTATAGGATGCTACTGGTATTTAGTAGGCTAGGGATGCTTTCAAACAATACTTGGTCACCACCACAAAATCACCTTGCTTATTCCAAATGTCAATAGTGCCAAGGTTGAGAAATACTGCTTATTATAAAGGAACTTACACAATATAATCTGAAAGATACTGAGCTTTCCAATACATAACAAAAAATTTGTATTTGATTTGATGTTGATCTTTTTATTTACTCAAGGTTACAATACCTCACCTTTAAATAAATGCATAAATACATGGAAATAGAACAAAAGCAAAATAATTCTTGGTGCTATGAACTTAATTGTATCCCTCCTAAGATTCATGTGTTAAAGTCTTAACCCCTCATGTGTCCATAGGGGAGGAGAGATAGGGTCTTTGGGAGATAACTATCTCTCTATCTGGACATAGGGTCTTTGGGAGATTACTAAGGTTAAATGTAGTCATAATAGTGGTCCCTCTGATAAGAGGAAGAAGAAAGAGAGAGAGAATGAAGTCACTCTGTCTCTCCCCTATCATGTGAGGACCCAGTAAGAAGTTCTGTAAACCAGGGAAGACAGCACTTACCAAATACTAAACCCTGTACCTTGATTTTGAACTTTGCACCCTCCGGAGCTGTGAGAAAATAGATTTAATATAAATCCATATGGCAGGCTGAGCAGACTAAGACTAACAAACAGATTAAGACAAAGCTTTCCAAACAGTGATCAGTGTAGAAGGAGAGGAGAGCTCAACTTCAAAGTCATAGGACTTTCAACCCAAAGCTTATCAAACATTCATCTTGACAGACAATGAGAAAATGATTTTGATACTTTCTCTTAGGGTGGAAAATATACAACATTCCAATAGCCCTTGACTTATTAACAACAGCACTCTTTTCGAAATCAGTTAAATCTAGTAGATGACTAGGCAAACAATCAAAACATATGCCTGCATTCAATAAAGTAGCAGTCATGCTATGTATATTTCCATTTTAGAACAACCACATTTATAGTGTGTAATTTATTCTCTAATTAAAATATATTATTGTTTCATCCTGAGACATTTTTTCCTAATGATGTAAAAGTATTTAATGTTTCAGCAATTTCAAATTTATTCTTCATAATTAATAACATAATTGCTGTGTGTTTCTCATTTTTGATGCATTACATGAATCTTGACAGTTGGAAGAATTTGTGAAATGTGTTATGTTGTGTTGCTTAATACCTTTTTGTGGAAACTGACTGTCTCTGAGGCAGTTCCATTTGCTACATTACAATGAGACAGTAAGTTACTTTGACAGGGAAACAGGAACAGGAAGGCTATACTTATAAATATAAATAAAAGCCAAGACAAGGGAGAATTTTAAATTATTCTATAACTTACATGATGATGGAAAGTCCTGATCATCATAAGCATAAAACTGAAACAGAAGACTGTTTATTTTTCTCTGATATGTTTATGAATGTAATCAGAACCTTGATACAGTCTTTGCCCGCCAATATTATAAACACCGTTAATGTTTATGAATACATATGACTCATTTCCATTTTTAACATTTATATCTCCCTAAAAATAACAACTCTGTAATTCTGCTCAACTTAAATATTTTAAGAATCAACCAGAACCTGTTGTGCTCTGTAAGAACAACAAAACAAGCTTATTTCATGGTTATGCATAATTGTTCTAATGTAAAATACTAATAAAATTGATTATAATATATGGCTATTTTCTTTAACATGCAGTCTAAGAGTATAAGGAAGGTGAGGATATAAAGATATTGCTCATGATGCAGATTTATTAAATTAGAAATTTAAGAAATATTTGAAAATTAAGCAAATAATTTTCAGGCCAAGGGAAAGGAAGCATTCTGCTGTCCTGATAAATTGTTATTAGATTAAAGTTAATCAATTCTGTTTTATGAGTGTTCCCATGTAATGTTATTTAATCATCTTTACCTTGAAAAAACCTTTACTTCTACTTCTTTTCCTCTCTCAAAAAAAGAAAGAGAGAGAAGGAGAAACAAAAGGAGGAAAAAAAGGGAGAAAAGAAGAAAGGAGAGGAAAGAAAGGAAGAAAGGGAAAGAATTGGGGGCTGGGAATAACAGTTTGGACATCGTTTAGAACTTACCTTTAAAAAGAAAAACAGGTTTCAGTTTCTTCAAGAGCAAGGGGAAAAAATAGGGAAGTCATAAAGTCAAATTATAGTCAGACCTTGCCGTTCAGTAATGACCATTGTACCACCTGGTTTACTTGAAGCAAAGATTACATTAGTCATAATCAGATTTGTGCCCTACTGGGCCAATCTGCCCGGTGATCTGATAAACCAGGTCTGGGCGCTCAGCTTCAGATAGTTTGGACAAGATAATAAGACCTGGCCTCCTTCTCCATAGCAGTTTTGGTTACCTTACATGGCTGCACGGCCTGTCATTCTTTAAAGATAAAGAAAGAACTATTTCCAGCAATCATCTTTCACCAGTCATTAAGGGATCTGTAGAAATTAGTTTCTAGTTGCCAAGGCCTGGTGTGAACGTGCCTTTGTAAACATATCTGGGCTTCCTACTGCTTCTTTGTGTGGCTACTTGTATGATTTATGGCCCCAACATTTGGCCCAGGATTTGGGAAATCTATGCCCAATGTCTACATTTTGTCCTTTCATTTGGCCGGGCATTTATTTACTTTAAAGAGATCATCTTGATAATTCTGTTTGCACTTTTCTTTAAATTGCTCTTCATGTTTAAATAAATATTTAGTCCAAAAGAATAAAAGTAATTTATTCTCTTCTCCACCTTTTGAACCTACTTTCCTTTCCTTGGTCCATAAGCCAGGCAAAATGAAAAATTTTACCTGTTCATGTTGCTATTGATTCTTTTAACTGCAGGTTAATTTTTGATCTTTGGGCCCCCTTAGTGAACTTGTGCATCTTTTTATAGGGAATCATGTTCTTTCTACCATCCCATGTATATATTTCAAATAATTCGTTCTCCTTAAAAGCAAAAATACTGGAGGCCATTGCCAAATCATTAAGAATTAGAGAGGAAAGTAGCATTTTTGTAGGACAATTGAATCCAGAGATCTAAAATATGGCATGAGGACTGGAGTTAATAATATTATATACTATCTCCTGCAAATTTTCTGATGGAGTAGATTTTAGCTATTCTTACAATGCATAAAAAAGTATGAGAGACAATGTTTATGTGAATTGGCTTGACTGGTAATCATTTCACTATGTGCATCAGAATATCATGTTATACCCCTTATATAAAAATAATAAGAAAAAATTAGATAAGGCGCTCCAAAAGTGTATACATATTTTTAAAATTGAGATACTGGTAAAGCATATAAACTGAATTAAATATATATTATATATTATTAATATTATTGATTAGCTTGATTATTACTAAATGATAACCTTGAATCCAAGTGCAATGAGGAGTAAGGGTGATATTATGAACTATCATCAATATTTTTACTTACTAGAAAATTTTTATGCAATGCCTTTGCCTGTGTTCTACCTCTCCCACATTAAAGGAAATGTTCTGGCAAGGAGTAGGGGCTCACAGTGTAATCCTGCTCACTGTCTGGAAGGCTGAGGTGGGTGAATTACTTCAGCTCAGGAGTTCAAGACCAGACTGAGCAAGAGCAAGATACCATCTCTACTAAAAACAGGAAAACTGAGACATGAGACCACTTGTACCTAGGAATTTGAGATTGATATGAGCTATGATGATGCCACAGCACTCTACCCAGGGTGAGAGAGTGAGTCTGTCACAAAAAAAGTAAATACATTTATAAAGGAAATGTTTTGGTGTTTATTATTACTTTAATTTCATCTTTAAAAATTGTCTAACAAAACTGAATACTGCAAATAAGTGTACTCCACTGGTAGAATTTCTGACATTCCCAAGGTAATAGAAGAGAAAATATAATTCTTATCAATAAAAACTTCATTCCATCTCAACAAAAACTATATGTTTTGAGCATCCATTCTCTCCATCAACAACTATACAATCAAATCAAGTTATAATGTATTTATATATTATAGTCTTTTATCTTGTACACTGTTAATGAGTCAGTGAAATAAATTACATGGCTATAGATATAGCCTTATATACATAAATACTTATGTGAACAATGGAGGAAAATGGAGTCCATTGTTGCTTTAATACTAACTTTTCTTTGAGATATAAAAGTACTAAACCACATTAAAGACAAGTTTCAAGTTTAATATTCAATAAGAGACAAACTCTTACAGTCTCTCCAGACATCTGCCATCATGACGTCTTTTATAAAGAAGACACAAAAACAGCAACATTGGCAAAATTAAGTTTTCTAAAACACTACCCCGGAATAGAAAACAAAGAAAAGATGAATTCCTCATTATTATTTTCCCAGGGAATGAGAACATCACCATTGTGGCCTGTTTCAGTAATATTCCAGGTAAGTGGCAAAATCAGTTCTAAACGCACAACTCTGTTTCAGAATGACTACTCATTTAGTATCTCTTGGAACAGAGAATGGCACAGGATATGATTTCTTTCCACTTCACCTGCTAGCCCCTTTGAAGAGCTGCAATTGACATTCCATGACAAATCACCTTCCATAAGGCTCTTAAGTCACATATCACTACGGCAGGCAAGATTTAAGTCCTGTGCAGGAGTGTCACTCTTGACCAAGCCAAAAAATATACTTTTAGGAATCTTCACAGCCTTTTCAAACCTGAGTCTTATGTAGCAAACTTCCTTGAGGGAGACCTTTACAATACACAGAAAATAACTTCATTTGCCCATGTCACAACAGAACCCAGTATAGTCGGTAAACTATATTTGCTGGAGTTTTTCATAGGAGGAAAATGCATATTAAAATAGAAATTTACTACACATTAGTCATTTTCCTTTGTAGAAAATGAATTAAAATCAATCTTATGGAATCCTAACATTATTTCTGTATAATCAATGTGAAATGAAAAGTCAAGGTAAATGTATACTTCTAGAAAAGAGAGATACAATTCAGATATCAATTTCCATGTGCATGCTGGTGGAAGCAAAATAAATGAATGATATAATTTAAACTTTCCCCTCTAATTGCAAATTAGTGATATATAAGCAGTCAGTGACATAAGTATAATCTTTCTAGGGTTTTTGCAATTGTTTTATTTTTAATAATGTTCCTCATATTTTTCACACTATGTGAGTCAACTGAGTTTGTGCCTAAATAGTTTCCATAAAAATATCTCACCTGTCCAGCAATTTCTTGGCTTCTTAACACAGATGGCTTGGGTGATCCAATGGGCTTAGAAAAATACATTGACTGAATGTTTTAGGTACAAACAGGCATTCACCAAGAAAGCTGATGGGGGTGCAGAGCAAGATGGTGACCAAGTAATAGCTTCTTTGCAACTGGGCATGGTGAGATTGGGGAAAGAAGACTCCAGGCACCTCTGGTTTGTGGGCTCTGCCCAGAAACATCCCTTTGGTGATGCAGGGAGGCAACAGGAGACTTCTAGACCCAGGAGGAGGACAAAAAGCAGTGGAGAAGTGGCAAGTGGTTGCATTTGGTCTGAGGCCTTGGCTGCTGCCACAGCTATAGTTTCAATAGCAGTGAGATTGCAAACAGGGAAGGCCTTCTCTGTAGATTGGTTTGTTTTTTTGGACTTGGGCATTTGGTTGAATTACCTTGGGAGACTGTGGGCAAGTGTGTAAGTGACTTGGAATGGTATACAGAGTTTGGGAGTGAGGCGCTGGGACAGAACAGAGCTTTCATCATTCAGTTGTGGGCCGCATGGCACAGCCATTGTGGGAGAACTACCCTGCAGACTCCGCCCCCAGGGTCCCAGATTCAGACCCATGCTGGGAGACCTTGGATGAGTGATCTAGTGACTTTGAATAGCACTCAGAGGTGTGACTGAGACTCCTCAAAGCAGAGCTTTCAGTGTTGGGCAGTAGGAGAGCTGCCTTGCAGCCTTGGCCCTCAGGGGCTTAGAGTGGGGCCAGTTTGGCACACCTGATAAGCAGGCAGCCACTTGAGGAGAGGGACACATGCTTTCCTGGGAAAGTTTTGCTTAACCAAAAATGGGCTGAGGAGAGATTCAGGGACACATGCTTTCCTGGGAATGTTTTGCTTAACCAAAAGTGGGCTGAGGAAAGATTCAGGCTCTCAACCCTATGGGGTTTGAGGGTGAAGAAGTCAGCAGAAGCCTCCAGTCTTCATCTTATACAGTTGTATCAGCATTGTGATTAGCATCTCATACCCAGAAGATCCCCTGTTGTCCAGGCAATATTCAATAAGATATACATATTGCTTTGTTTAGTTTTTTTTAATTTTTAATTTCAACTTTTTCTTCCTATATTTTCTTTCTTTCTTTTCCTTCACTTGTCTAAGTGTAAATATAATTTCTCATGTTGCCTTCTTTAATAATTTTATTTTTGCTAGTTTTTCTTCCCCTGTTATTTGGCTTTTCCCCCAGTTCTATCCTGTAAGATTTTTTGTTTGTTTGTTTCGGTTTGAATTGTAATATTTTTGTTTTTCCTCTCTATTTGGTGAAGGTGGGGTACTGTGTCTGCTCAGGCTGGAAAAGAGAAGCTGACCTCAAGAGAACCAATCAATCCAGCACCCCCAGAGGTTGGGGAGTTTTTAACATATGCATCAAAATACCCTACTGTATACCTTCATTACTCCTGTCTCCGTCTTTCTGTGCCTCTATTCTTCTTTTCAATCTTACCTTTTACTCACCCCCTTTCCTTTCTTTTTTTCTTTACTTTTCATTAAATCTTTTTTCCCTTCTTGCTCTTCAATCTTCTCATTCTTTTAGTCCTGTACCAAAAGAACTCATCAACACCTTAGGTCATAGGCACAGTAACTTAAAGAGTAAGAGGAAATGGAAAAGAAAAATTAGGGCAAGGAAACAGACAAACTAAAACACTCATGAGGAAGAAACAACAGAAAAATCCTGGCAACATGACAAATCAGACAAGAGCAACCCCACCCCTGAGGGACCATGAGGTAACTACTGCAAAGGATTCCACCTATAATAAAATGTTAGAAATGAAAGAAGGGGAATTTAAAATACAGATAATAAATCAATGAAGGAAATTTCTGAGAAAGTGGAAGACAATCAAAAAACAATGAAAGAAATTGCTGAGAAAGTGGCTAATAACCAAAAGGAAATTCAAAACAGAATCAAATAAGAGATAAACAATATGAAAAATATAAAAAGGATATAGCAGAGCTAAAGGAATTGAAGCAGTCAATTGGAGAACTTAAAGATGCAGTAGAAAGTGTCAATAGCAGATTAGACCATGCAGAAGAAAGAATCTTAGAAGTAGAGGACAAAGCTGTTAAGATAACTCAGATAGTTAAAGAGGCATAAAAAAAGAGAGAAAGCAGAACTTTCACTGACAGAATTCATGGGACTACATGAAGAGTTCAAACATACCGGTTATAGGTATCCCAGAAGGGGGATAAGAATACCCCAGAGGAATGAAAACCATACTGGAAAATATTATAAATTTTATTTCCCAAATATTACCAAAGATTCTGACACACTCCTTTCAGAGGGATATTGGAGCCCAGGTCACCTCTACCCAGACAGAGCTTCTCCAAAACACATTGTGATAAACCTGTCCAAAGTCAAGACAAAAGAAAAAATTCTGCAAGCCACAAGGTGTAAGTGCCAATTAACCTACTTGAGCAAATCCATTAGGGTGATTGCAGACTTCTCAAATGAAACTCTTCAAGCCAGAAGACAATTTCATCTACCTTGAATCTACTTAACACAATTTCCATCCCAAAATTCTATAACCTCCTAAGCTAAGGTTTAAATTTGTCGGAGAAATCAAACTTTTATTGATATGCAATCATAGAGGAAGTTTGCCACAACAAAACAAACTTCAACCTGTTCTACAAACTGACCATCACAATGGACACCAGCAAAGTAAGAATCCAGAAACTAAAGAACAAAATCTAGCTTCCACAATGATGCAAAAGATAAAACTTACCAATGGACTTCCACAAAATAAGATGAATAGAACTCCATTGCACTTATCAATTATCTTAATAAATGCAAATGGCTTGAATTCCCCACTGAAGAGGCATAGATTGACTGATTGGATAAAAAAACACAAACCATCCATTTGCTTTCTGCAGGAAACACACCTAGGACACCAAAGGACAACTTAAAATTCAGAGTTAAAGTATGGAAGGCAATTTTTCAGGCAAAAGGAATTCAAAAGAAAAGAGGGGTTACAATCTTGTTTTCAGGTACAAATAGATGTAAAGCAATTAAAGTCAAAAATCTTAGCTAGGGACATCAGCCTACCAGACTTTAAGCTGTCCTACAAGGCCATATTAATCAAACAGCATAGTATTGGCACAAAAATAGAGACATGGACATGTGGAATCAAATATAAAATGAGGAAATGAAACTAACATCTTACCAGCCACTTAATCTTCAATAAACCAAACAAGAACATACATGGGGGAAAGAATCCCTAGTCAATAAATGGTGCAGGGAGAACTGGACATCCACATGTAAAAGACTGAATCTGGATCCACACCTTTCTCCACTCACAAAAGTTGAAGCCAACAATCCCATACATCAATGGGGAAGAGAGATGCACAGAAACTTTTCTAATGAAGACAGATGAATGGCTAGCAAACATATGAAAAAATGCTCATCATACCTAATTATTAGAGAAATGCAAATTAAAACCACCCGGAGATATCTTCTAACCCCAGTGACAATGGCCCACATCACAAAATCTCAAAACTAAAGATGCTGGCATGGATGTGGAGAGAAAGGAACACTTTTACACTACTGGTGGGACTGCAAACTAATACAACCTTTTTGGAAGGAAGTATGAAGAAACCTCAAAGAAGCTAGACCTCCCATTTTATCCTGCAATCCCATCATTGGGTATCTATCCAGAAGGAAAAAAACCCCTTTTATTATAAAGATACTTGTACTAGACTATTTATCACAGCTCAATTTATAATCTCCCAAATGTGGAAACAACCTAAATGCCCTTCAACCCAGGAATGGATTGGCAAGCTGTGGTATATGTATATGATGTAATACTATTCAGTCATTTAAAAAATGGAGATTTTGCAGCATTTGTATTAACCTGGATGGAGGTGAAACACATTATTCTTAGTGAAGCATTCACAGGAATGGAAAAGCATGAACCCTACGTATTCAACTTTGATATGAGGACAATTAATGACAATTAACGACATGGTGGGGGGTAGGGGAAGGGGCAAGTAGACGAGAGAGAAGGGGGGAGGAGGTGGAGGAAAGAAAAAGAAAAAAATAATAATAAAATAAAGTAGGGCGGTGCCTATGGCTCAAAGGAGTAGGGCACTGGCCCCATATGCCAGAGGTGGTGCATTCAAACCTGGCCCTG